>CAACVS010000603.1:0-71305 GCA_900660405.1 Pseudo-nitzschia multistriata | reverse complement strand
TTTCACTACGTACACGACGCGTACTCTTGCCTAAAAATACAACCAAGTCATAGCGAACTGGCAACCTTACGGTAAAACTCGTACGTACCTTTCAGTTCACAGTTTAGCAGCTTGCGGTCATGGAAAATAATTTGCTACTAGTGTTTCAGTCTTCTGTACCGTACGGTAAGGCAGGGTCATGTACACTCCG
This sequence comes from Pseudo-nitzschia multistriata, assembly GCA_900660405.1. NCBI lineage: Eukaryota > Bacillariophyta > Bacillariophyceae > Bacillariales > Bacillariaceae > Pseudo-nitzschia > Pseudo-nitzschia multistriata. Next base: position 71,115 of record CAACVS010000603.1, on the reverse strand, counting down.
AATAATGAACGACCTTGCGGCATTCGACAGAACAAGAGCTCTGTAATAGCTACTTCAAGAAGTAGTACGAGTACGATAACGTAACGTGCCATACCATGTCGCACCGAATCCGAGACCATCTCTACTCGAACGTTACAGTACTGTACAATGCAAAATAGTACCGTAGGTTATCTACGGTACTCGTAGGAACTATACGCTCTGTAGTTCCATTTTCGTGCCGGAAAAGTGGAAGCTCGAAGCAACTCGCACCATGCATTTTTGGACTAGACCGAAAAATACTTGTGAAGTACTTCTTTGTAAGTACTAACGGTACTGTCATGATGACAGTCATGAAGTGGTAMGGTAATTTCGAGGATAAAAAATAAGACAACTAGACTTTAACACCACTATCGGCACATCATACACCACAGCGCCCAAATTTCAACATCATAGATTAAGAGCCACCAAATCGAACCAAGAATCTGCCTGTCTGCAGAAAAGGACATACTCCACAAAATGAGCTCCGATGAAGATGACGACATGCCGTTGGCAGCTATTGCCACGACAAACAGMAAGAAGAAAATGACGAAAAAGACAGCTCCTGCGAAGAAGCGGAAACGGGAGAACATAAAGCCCGAGAAAGTCTTATCGTCTACCACCGCAAAGGCCAAAAAAACTAAGCAAACTGCTSCTCCTCCTCCCAAGAAGGAACTCAAAAAACTGGACAAGGCAGAACGTCTCCAATACGCAATGCAATCCTTCCTTTGGTGGAACGCTAAGGAACCACCCGCGGGCTGCCAATGGGAAAAAATGGAACATGCCGGGGTCAGCTTCCCAGACCCTTATCAACCACACCGTGTAAGGATGAAATACGATGGGAAGCCAATCGATTTGAATCCGATCCAAGAGGAGGCGTGAGTATAATTTGTTTCGATTTKTACTGCACCGGTCTCAAACGGGTACGGTAGTACTGTAGGTTTGAGKTGGTTTCGAATGCTTGCTAGAACTTTTTCTAACCTCGACTTCTCTTGAAATTTYGTCCGGAATACACCGCACTTAATAATTGTTGGTTGTGTGTCACTACTGTTCATTTTGTCAAATCAATAATGCTGTCGATTTATTCGAGGATAGTGCCACCTTTTTTGCCGCTATGGATCCTGATGGGATGCACTTGGGGAATCCAAAAACCGCCAAGATTTTCATCAAGAATTTCTTCGCCGATTTCAAAGCCACACTAGGTAGGGGACACRTTATCAAAGACTTTAAAAAGTGCGACTTTGAACCCATTCGAAAACATTTGGAAGAGCAGAAGATAATYCGAAAAGCCATATCCGATCAAGAACGGAAGGCCAACAAAGATGACCGCAACAAAGCGATGTTCAAGTATGGATTTGCACAAGTCGATGGTCACATTGAAAAAGTGGGGAACTACAACATGGAACCACCCGGTGCCTTTCGGGGACGCGGAGAGCATCCGAAAATGGGAAAACTCAAGTCACGGGTTGCACCCGAGCAAGTTTCTCTCAACCTTTCGGAATGCGCTGCCGTTCCACGATGCAATGTTCMCGGACATGCATGGGGCGACATTCGACACGACCCTCGCGGACAGTGGCTGGCCACGTGGAAGGAGAACATCAACAACCAATCCAAGTACATGCAACTAGCAGCTCAATCATCCTTCAAGGGAAAGTCGGATAGATTGAAGTACAACAAAGCAGCTAAGTTGTGCGATAAGATTGTGAGCATTCGCAAATCGTACAAGACTGACCTCAAATCCAAGGACAAAGAAATCAAACAGCTTGCAACAGCAACATGGGTCATTGATCGTTTGGCCCTTCGTGTTGGTGGTGAGAAGGATACTGACGAAGAGGCCGACACAGTTGGTTGCTGCTCTCTGCGAGTAGAACATCTTCATTTTGATCCGAACGGGGAGGGCGGGGACAACAAAGAAATAGAGCTGGAGTTCCTAGGTAAGGATTCTATGCTTTTCAAGCAGACAATCGATTTTGGTGCCCCTATGTACAACGAGAATAGTGGGATGGGTGACAAGGTCTTTGCCAATCTCAAGTCCTTTTGTTCAAAGAAGAAGAAAACGGAAGAGGTTTTCGATGGTATCAATCCTACGATGTTGAACAACCACCTGAAACAATTTATGGATGGACTTTCTGCCAAAGTCTTTCGTACCTATAACGCATCTCGTACATTGCAAGAGGAACTTCGAAAAACCGAAAGTTCTGATAGTAGGTGGAAGAAAATGAATGCTGCAGAGAAGGTTGTTGAATACAACAACGCAAATCGCGAAGTTGCTATTCTGTGTAATCACCAGCGCTCTGTTAGCAAAGCACAAGAGACGCAACTGTCAAATATTGAAGAAAAGTTGACATTACTGAAGAAGCAGAAGAGCATGTTGAAGAAGATGCTGACTCATCTGACTAAGGGAAAGAATACGGACAAGTTTCCTATAAAAAAACACGACGAGAAGAAACTAGCTGAAGAGGCCGCCAAAGGTATTGAAAGGGCTAAAAAGATGAAAGACAAAGCAAAGACCAACGAGGAAAAAATCAAGGCTACAGAAGCCGACGAAAAAGCGAAACAGAAGAAACGAGAAGTTGCGTCAATAAAATTTCAGCAAGCTCATTTATGGGATAAGGTTCCCACCACGGACCAAGTTGCAAAGAAGATCCAAAACTGGAGTGCCAAAATTTCGAAGATGGAAATGAACTTGAAGCACAAGGATGACAACAAGGAAGTGTCATTGGGTACTTCCAAGATCAACTACATGGATCCTCGAATCACTGTGGCATGGTGCAAGCGAAATGAGGTACCAATCGAAAAAGTGTTCTCCAAAACTCTGCGTGACAAGTTTAACTGGGCCATGGCTGTCACTCCTGATTGGGAATTCAACGCAAAAATTGCGGAGGAGTGACAGGTTTTTTAAGTCAGGTTGCTTGACTTCATCAAGGACTTGCCACCAACAGTATAATATTGAATGCTGGTTTTTTATCGTACAAATTATTTTTCCAATCAAGACTTCATGAATCTTGTGATTTGCGGTGCTCTATGTTGTAAACTTTTATTGGAATAACAGTGCCAATACAGTGAGAAATAATGGGAATATAAATTTCTTCTAGTCCATTGCCTTTCTCCGAAGTGTTGTGATCAATAACAACTGAAAAAACTATCAGCATAGCACTGAATCCCTCTCCTTTTATTGCTGCACTCAAAGCTTTTGACAAGGAAGGTTAGTGAATACTTTATGCATTTGTTGGGGAGGCGTCATGGAATATGAGTCATTTTTCCTTTTATCGAGGTACCTATTGTTAATGGTGCAGGAGGAGAACTATCATGTCTAACCTACCGGTAGGATACAGGATACGGTACAGAGGGAGATAGTATGTACAGTACGTACGTAACGTATCGCGTCGAAACTTCTTTCATCAAAAACAACACACTACGGYGATTCAATATCTTATTCTAGCCTGTGTTAGTATTAGAACAGAAGTCACTAATTTACCATGATCATGGCGTCGATTATCAAAGTGATCGTTTATTCAGATMTTGCGTGACCCTGGTGTTACGTCGGCCAGCAACGTCTACACAAAGCAATAAGTTCTTTTACAGATGGGAGTCCAAGCCGAAAAGTCGACGTGGAATGGAAACCATTTCAGATCGATCCTCAAACATCCCCGCTTGGCGAAACAGTCGACGACTACTGCAATCGAAGGTGGGGCGGTGCTGGGTGGACCAATCATCTCAAATCCGAGGGGCGAAAGGACGGTGCATMTTTCGGCRACTGGAAGTGGTGGCCAAACACCTCAAAGGCTCACCAGCTTATTCAGTACTGCGAATCAAATGGCATTTCGTCGACAGACCGTATGAATGCTCTTCTTTTCCAAGCCGAATACGAGGAGGGCCTAAACATTTCCTTGGTTGATGTGTTAGCTCGAATAGGMCAAGAGGCAAGTGACGAGAATAKCAATGGCAGCAAMGTCAATCTCGACGATCTGAGAAGATTCTTGACTAGGAACGAGGGCAAGTCTCAGTTAGAGACCGACATTGCACTTGGGAGGCAACGGTACGGTATTAAGAGTGTTCCGTTCTTCATTGTTTCCGCCGAGCACGGTTCTAGAAAACAACGTCGCCCTTATGGGTTTTCAGGAGCACAGTCATCTGATACTTTTCTGGAGGTGTTTGAAGAAATGGAGGAAAGAGCAAGCTCATAAATCAAATGAAATAATAGCTGTCAAGAAAATAAGAATCAAAGAGGATGAAAATGAAACTGGACAACGGAGAAAACAAGGTGAACTGAAATTGTGGCTGTTGAGAGCAATAGATAGCATTTGTAGAACTTGGAATGACCGTTTCCAAAAAAAACTCTCGAGATTGGTTTTGAACGAAAACGTGATATATTCTATCAGAGAACTGATAGCAAGATGTCTGCAACCGTTTCTATTGACTTAGCTTTCAATATGTGGATCAAATGGTCTTAGAGCCTAAGGTATTATGATTGATTTGCTGAGGCATTCTACTCTCTTAGTCATAGTAATTAAATTATAATTATCATTTCGGAGGGGAGGGTACGTACGAATAAAAAAGTAGTTTTCAGTTTGCCCTTGTGAACAAGAGGARGCACGAGGGATGCAAGACTTATTGCACAGAGAGGTTCAATGCCCCAAGTTGCACTGAGGAARAGGATAGTAAGTAGTATTTTCCCAGTCACAAAATACATTCAGGTGTCCATAGCTCAAGTTTTTCAAAATAGCACAATTCAAAAGATAACAACAGAGATGTTTGGGTGCAAAATCAGCTGTTGTGAACCAGAAGGAGATAAAGATTGGATAGAATGGAGWTAGTCTCACTTGAAAACCTTGATGCCCATGTCTGGTTGATGTTTTCACCAGACCTTTTGGTCAGAAAATCTTCTCTGCTGTGGCTCAGCCTCTTCCTATTAAATCTTTGTTCTAGTTCTAGTGGCTAGTAGTAGTAGTACTCTTCTTCTTCCTGTATTTTGATATTTTGTAAAAGAGAGTTTCCATTTTTGTATTTCTTGGTGGTATCCAAATGATGGCAATACTTCTTTGCTTAACTGCCAACCAATCTAGTTATCACATTTTATTTTTTTCGTGACGCAGCATTTGATGAAACAACAACAAGAAATCATACTACTATGTTTGGTCTTTGAGTTGTTTGAAGCAAGCAGTAAAGCATCCTCCCAATATTGTCCAGCAGACTGCTAGTACTAGTAAGAAGAGTTTTTGTACTTGACAAAATGATCACCACAAGAAGTTCTACTAGTATTTTTCCTCATCGCACAGCAGCAGCAGTAGTAGCACTGAGGTTTCATCTTAAATGAATCGGGAATTTTTCCTTCTGATAATTGATCTGGTGTCTGTCATCTCCAAATTTTTCATTAAAAATCTTTTTTCTTCTTTTGACTGGACGTGTTCTTTTTGACACAACACAATTTCAAGTGGTATTTGGTACCGGTACGAGGACTAGTTGTTTCCACTGTCCAATATCGAACATCGAACAGGACTCTCCATTTGACGAAGAACATGGTTTTGCTACGTATTTCAAAGCTGGTTGCATTCGTAGTCGTCAACAGCTGTACCCAAATGGCATCAGCCTGGACTGCAGAATGGATCAACCTAAATCTTGACGTCGGAAGGAGTATCGAGCCACCAAGGTCGGGCCACGTCGCATTCGGACTGAACGACAAGATCTATGTCTTTGGTGGCTATGCCGAAGACACCACCACGGCAGAACGGTACCCTACAAACGATTTGTGGTGCTTTTGCGGTAGCGACGGCACCGGCGAYAGCAAGTGGAMGCTGGTCAAGCCTGCCTCGTCGTCGCAGCCTCAGCCTCGATTGGCAGCAGCAGCCGTGACGTTTCGGTTGGACGAAGACACGCCGGCTGGACTGGTCCTGGGCGGCTGGGACTCGCAGAAAGCCGGGACCGGCGGCGTCATTTTGAAAGACGTGCAAGTTTTCAGCGAAAATGACGGGGAGGGCGGAAGCTGGGACGAGTTGCCGACGGATCTAGAACAACCAACGAGCCGCTTGTGTGCCGTGCCCCTGGGGGACCAAATCCTCGTTCACAACCATCGCTGCACGGATCATGTCTTGCTCCTCAGTGTTAAAGGTTCGGAGCTTCTCAAACAGCCGACATCGGGCACCGCCCCGTCTGCACGCGGTCTGCATGTTGCCGTTCGTCTGCCCGGAACTAGCAAAGTAGTTGTTTTTGGCGGTGCAGCTCAGAGTGGAAGCATGTCGAACGAAGTATTTGTTTTAGATACGGACAAATGGATTTGGGAAGATTGTTCTGTGTCGGAAGCCGAAGACATGCCTTGTCCACGTGCATCTCCCTGTATGGTAGCTTTGGATGAGAAATCTTGTATTGTATTTGGTGGTGCGACTCCTACCAGTGAGGCCGGACTGCACGGATGCAACGATACGTGGTTGCTGGAACTCGAAGAAAGTGCAACCGATGACGAATCCTCCACGAAAACTGTGGCAAAATGGACTCGGTTGAGTGAAGATGGATCTGCAGACGCCCCCCCGGGTCGGAATGCCGCTTCGTTGATGCCGCTTTCTTCGATGCCTCGGGTTCTTGGCAAAGAAATTGAAAGTGGCGACAGCGACAACCCACAATATTTCTTGCTGAGTGGAGGCTGGTATCCGTTCCGCACAACATATCGAGACAACTTTGTGCTAAAGGTGACAAAAACCAATACGATGCAGGATTCACAGTAAAAAAATCTTCGTTCCTCAGTTGCATTCGCGCCATACGATAGGGAGAACACCTAGCTTTGGGGTAATCAGGTGAGGATCATGGTACACACACTCTTTCGAGGAAAACCATTACGCCAATCGATCCGCAACGAAGCACTAGAAAACTGTTGATGAAAACAAAAACTAAGTGTGCTTATAGCTGAATTGAAGTGATGGATCTTTCATTTGGATTTGGGACGTTTGTGTCAAAGTGAAGATTAAATCTTCAACAAAAGGTTTGAAATGAAACAAAACAATAATCAATGAATCTCTGGTTAAATTTATAATCCATCTTCGTTTACGACGACTGTTCAGAAGATAGTAATCTTTCTGCCTCCTTCAACTGCTGCGGTGGAACCTGCGCAAGGTATTTCTTCATTGCACTTGTACAGATATCAGCATATGAGTATAAATCTTCGATTTCATTTTCTTCACTTTTGATCAAGTATTCGAGTTCTGCCCTAAGATTCTCCATGTTTGTTAGGACATCGTTTCTCAACAAATACGCAATCGATTGCTCTGTCTTGGGAGTAGCCCCTCCCCCGAGATACAAGTTGGCGCGGTCGGGGTCGCTGTAATAAATATTGTCCCCGTATTTGTTGAATGTCTTTTTGAAATTGACCTTTTCGTAAGTCGGCTGTTGCAGTATTGCGAGCGCCTGTGACATGGCCTCGTTTGATGGCTTGTTCTCGCCACCGGAACGAACCAGCGTTCTGATCTCGTTCAATTCTTTGTCGATCTTCAAAATCGGGACCAGAAGCGACGGGTATGCGTCCACTTTGCCCTTGTTTCCGGCATCGCCCCGCTCTAGTTCACCCCCGTATTTTATGTTGTCCTTCTCGGCTTGTTCCATGATCCGAACCTGTTCTAGGAGTGGGTTGGTCAGCGGGTTGGGCCGAAAAAGCTCGTCACGAGCGTCGGCCGGCGATGGTATAGACGTCAACGCGATCATTGTTGGGGCACCAACCACGCCGAGAGCAGAAGCCAAGAAACCACGACGATCTGGAGTAGCATCTATCGACACTGCCTCGTTTCGTGCGACCGATTCGACGGAGGCAGTAGTAGCCCTTGCAGAAGGACCAACCCTTCCGGGCGATAGACCTGACCCGCTCTTTGCCAATAGCAAAGCAATTAAGAAAGCATTCCTAGTCGACATATTCGTGGTTTTCACAGTAAATGTTCTCCAAACAGTTCTGCCATGAAAATAAAGTATCGATGAGGAGGAAGAGTTCACACACGACAGGGAGTATCGGGGCGTGAACTAACACGAAATATCTCTTTCATCAGCACAGCCAACTGTGACTGACGAAAAAGTGACTCAGTCAATTACTATGAAACGGAGGAGTTGTATTAGGGTTGGAGCTTATCTTCCCTCACGACTCGGTCGTCCCACATCCTTGCGAGCGAATGGCAACGTGTGGAAAGTTCGTGTGGAAAGTTCGTGTGGAATTTTGGTCAAAATAATCATCGCTTGATGTTTTTGGTTACGATCGCAATCCGAAACAGGGGTCATGTCAGACTGATGATCAGGACTACCGCACGTCACTCTGCAATGAGCATAGTAGATGAGATAGCACGTACTGATGTTATAAAATAGTGCATTTGCACACCGAAGAACCTAAGTACCATATTTGGCGGTGATCTCTTCAGATTAGACAGCACCGAAATGGCGCCCAAACAAGGGCTTTTCCAGGAAGACAATTGCGAACGACCGGCATGTGACGAAATGAAGGCGGTTCTTCCTACATCGATGGCAGAACTAGAAGAGATGAAGAAAAAGTACGAGAAGCAAAGAAAGAAACAAGTAGAGTGTCCACCAAAGAGTACTGAACTAGGACGGAATACATGGTCGTTCCTTCACAGCATGGCCGCCTGGTACCCAGATCGACCCACGACGAAACAAAAGGATGGGATGGTGAATTTCTTCCACACACTGGCAGAATTCTACCCCTGCACGTATTGCGCTGAGGACTTTCAACAGAACATCAAGAAGATTCCAGTCGAAGCGGAGTCACGGACCGATCTCTGTCTCTGGCTATGTAAGCAACACAACGATGTCAACGAAAAACTGGGGAAGCCGTTATTTGAGTGCAGTATGAAAAATCTTGATGAACGGTGGAGAAAATCGTCAGCTTCAAAATGCAACAAATAATATCAACGTTAAATTCTGCTTACTAAAAGGGAAAATGACGGATATGACATTTCAACGTGACGATTAAGTCATGGTCTCTGTAGGCTCCAAGTTCATGCAGCAAAATCATTATTTCCTTTGGCATGTTATCGCCTTTATATGGTCTACACCTGTGATGTCGCGTTTTTGAATTCTTTTGTTGCAATTTCTATAAACGTACGCATTGATGTTCTATTCATACTGCAAACTTGTAGCTGGATTGTAAAGTATGTTGTGTACTGGTGTGCTGACCACGATGCACTCAATGAGAAATAAATTTTGGCAACGAAAGATCATTCTGCCTGCCCAACGACAGAAGAAGTTTTGCACCAACTGTAACTCAACAACCTTACTAGTTGACGTGGAGAGTGAACCTCAATCACATTGAGATCAAGGTCCCCTATTTATGGGCTTCTCGCTTTTCTTCCAATTTTGCAAATGTGCCGGTCTGGCAAAACTCCCTCATTTTTTCTGCAGTCGCTTTCCCGATTCCAGGGAGCTTTGTTTTTCCTTTGGAGAAAGATAAAGCATTGTCTTCCGTAACTGCCTCTTCGAGTTCGGTGAGAGTTGCGATAGCTTTTTTGTAAGATAGTGCCGCATTCCTGTTGCTCTCTGCAAAGTAGTACTATCGTGAGATTAGTGGTTTAGGATWTCAAAGGAAAAGAAAGTGTTAGAAACCGATGAACATATCGGGTWRTTACCGGATGAGATTTTTAATGTCATCATTCAACCATTACTGAGTGATCGATAGAAAAGAAAGTATCCTGGTTTTCTGATTTGTGATTCTGTCCATCTCTTGCATACCTTGGAGCATTCTTCGAAAGCAAGGATTAATGCCGCATTCTTCGGATTTGCACAGGCAGCTTCTGCCGCGGCTTCCTTGGCCGCAGCCTTTTCCTGTTTCACGTCGGCAAAACCAAACTTGTCGAAGATTATTTGCATGATTTCTTTCGGCGATTTACCATTGCAGTTGGCCATGACGAGTTTCCCGACTTCCATCTTCGCGTTACGGTTTTCGGGGAGATCGACCTTGCCCTTGACGAGGGCGACAAATTCTCCCACAGCGTGTTTTCGCCCTGGATTGGTTGTAAAATCCAATTTTCCATCTAGGGCTTCTGCTTTTTCCAGTAGTTCTTGGGCCACTGGGTTGTCGCCCGGCTTCGTTCCGCCACCGCCTCCCTCCCGTGCGTCTTCTCGGAACTGTTTCATGGCTTCCTTTTCTTCCTCCGAAGGCTCCTCGAGATAAAAGGGTCGAGCACGGATGGTTTCGGCATTGCCGAGTCGTGGCACCGTGTATGAGCATGGAATGCGGCGCCCAATGTCTGTTTCACAGGATTGCAAAAAAGAAAAAGGGAAAAAATTATTGAATAGAGGAGTGAAAAAGTGAAAAAGTAAGCACAGTGCGAGTAGCGCGATGAGTTTTGTTTCCTATGACCTGCAATACGCTGTGAAGTAAGAAAGAAGATACAAAGTAACCAACCTTCGTCGTATCTACCGCTGCAATAAATTTTGTCGTAATCTCCTTCCATCAATTTCAAGTCTCCTTGGCAAAGCGGGCATATCGAGAGCCGGCCGTGGAGCTCGCCATCGATGACCTTAAACAGGACAAACGACTTGGTGCCAGTGAGCAGCTGCTGGTTCCAACGAAGAATATCCTTGAGTTTTGCCACAGTATAACCTTTTTGGTACTTTYGGTAGATCGAGATCATGGCTTTGAACTCTTGTTCCTCTTTTGATTTTGAATTGGTTTTGGCTTTTTTCTTTGGGGGTGCTTTTCCACCATCATCGTCCACACTCGCGGCCTCCTTCAAGCGTTCCATCAGATCTGTGGAGCTCGAGCCATTTTCGCTAGATTTTGCCTTTTTCGTTTTCGCCTTGGTTTTCGAGGCAGCTTCTCGAAGCATATCTAAAACTTCTTCCCTGCGGTCGAGGAGCAATTCTCCGTCGTTGTCCATAAGGTAATCCCCAACGAATTGTTCGACATCGACACCAGCAGATGCCAGTTTGCGAGGAATCTTAAAGCAGGAGACATGATAAGAAGCAGACATGGCAAAGTTTGCGCCTTCTCTAAGAGGTGCCTCCACGAATACCTTTAGCTCCCCCTTTTGGATAGGTTCCTTGCAGGTCTTGCACTTAGCCCGGGAGGTTTTGGCGAGCTGAATTTATCCGACCGATTCAAATCCCATTGTCGACGACGAATTGAGTCCAATTGATACAAATTAATGGTGAGCCAAATCGAGTCATTGACAAACAAACTTCGATTCCAAAAGATCTGTCACATCGGAAATGGAAGGAACTTTTCTTTGTGTTGGCATACGACGAAAAGAGATACTGCTCGCGACCACATACTGAATACGCACCGCAATAGAATATGTACTTTCTGACATGATTGGTAGCTACTCTGTTGATATTGAATCAGCAACAAGTTGGATTAGACAGTGTCAGTCACTCTGCCGTATTGGCGCCACTTCTGGTGTGATTTCGTAGACAATCAAAAATGGGAATGGTCATGAGAGACCTTGATGTACCGTATGGTACGAGTACGACTAATGGGGGGAATGAAGGAAGATCTCAAAATTAATCAGAATAGGCAAGAAGGGTACGAGTACGCTGTAGTTGAAAATGGCGCGCCACCATCTTTGTCATTATCACTTTCACGGTAAATTCAGTAAGTTCTCTGTGTGAGCCAAAAGCCAAAGCTTACTCACAACAGATCTTTATCATATCTTTAGACTGTATGTACGTAGCATACGATGGTCGGAATCCGCCTTCGCAGTTCAGTAGGTACATCCATAGTACAAATATACTAAAAATACTAGTAGTAATACAGTAACAACGTCTTCTTACAGTGCTAAGGTACGATACCGTACTGTAATACTGTAGCAGAAATACGTGATACGTACAAAGGTACGTGATTGAGCCTCGCACCGTTTGGTCCAGGTTTCAACAGAAAGGTCAAGTCCGACGACGACATCAAATTGAAGATGAACCCTAACTCCTACTAGAGGAGGGAGATGCGAGCGAGACAGGAACAACGGTAATTATTTTTGTTGGTGTGAAGGCTTCTGTCGACATCTGGCGCAAAGAAAGAAAGATGGCAAGGAGGGACGATTTCGTTTTCTATTTAGCACTGCCCATCGCTGTCTGCATTATTTGCTTCGCCGCGGAACTCCAAGCACTCACAAATACGAAAAGCTACACAAGCATAAATCGGCGATCTTCTCACTCCATTCAACAAACAATCCAGCACCGACGGTTTCTTCTGGGTATACGTTCGAAGATTACAGCAAGTGCTACCCTCGCTGGTGGCGACAACAAAAGCGAAGAAACTATCCGAGTGGGGGATCTCCTGAGCGACCTGCCGACACCCACATTGCTGATCGAGTTGTCTCTGGCGGAAAGCGCTCTCAAGAACACAACCACGAGCTTGGACGACGCGCTATCTCTTTTGTCGTCGAAGAGTGTCGCAACAGGACGCCCGGACCGAGTCAGCGGAAACAACAATGCCATCGACGAGACGGTTTGCGAACAACTCCTCGATGGATCGATCTTCCTGCACACTAGAGTCACGGACACGAGCGTCCGCGATCGGATCAACCGAGAACACGGGTCCGGCAAGTCGCCCGTGATCGGGGGGGTCGATGCCTGCCCCGATCGACACGTGAAAGGTGGTGCCTACCTCGGGATCGGACTGAGCAACCACCACGTTGGTGGCTATTATTGGGCACGCGGAATGGGGATCGGAGCGAGCCTGGAAGCCCACGGCGTTGCCTTTCGCGAAACTCCGACGCCAGAAACCGAAACAGGGGAAAGGAAGAATACAGGCAGCAAATCCTCGGAGAAATTGGCTTCGGATGTTGGCGGTGGCGATGCTGGTAGGAGCGGTGGTGAATTGTATTGGACACGGCGATCCTCGGATCCTACTAAAAGCAATAGTACAAGTGGGAGTGATGCTGCCTCGGGRGCTCTTTGTCGGGGAGACACCACGGAGGAATCCAGCAACTCAAACGATGGCAAGAGGTCGGAATGGGCCGACTTCTTGGTCCCCGGGGATACGGTGCAATTGATTCCGTACAGCCCAGTAAGGGTGCTTCGCGAGTCGGCGTTCCAGAGACTTGTGGGAGTTCGGCGGGTGGGTCGACCGCTCGGTGCGGATCCCATTGTCGAGCGGCTTTGGGAAAGAGAAACTGCTACAGCGGAAGAAAGCAGCAGCAACACTACTGGTTTTGGCTCTTTGGTCCCTCTCTAGCATTGTTCCATGCATTCTTAGTTGGCAGGTGGTCTGTACTCGAGAATTAGAATACCATAGGCTTAAATTTTTACTGACTTCTACCCGCGATTGTCGCTTTTAATTGGCAGGTCCTCCGTGGTTACATATACTTGGTAACTCATTAGGGGAATGTCGTCCGCTTTTTTGTCTGACATTTGTCCTCTATTGTATCTCAATTTCATGCATCGATCCAAACTGCACATATCGRTCCATAGGGACCATTTCGCTTGCACTTCCAGGGTTTTTTCATGGTATAGTGGATAACATTGATGTCTTCCAGTTTGTGCTGGTCCCAGAACTCACGCTGAAATCTATAGAGTGCGAGGTTGGCATTGTTCACAAACCCGATCTCGTGCCAATTGTCTTTGTAGACCTCGTTGAGGAATCCCTGGTCGGACATGATAAAGTCAAATTCCAGGCCGCTGTTCAATAGCTCGACCAATCGTTTGTGTTCCTGCAAATTTGGCTTGAGCACCATCACTCCGCTGTTGAACGTCTCGACCCATTTCCGTTCGCGAATGTCTTTCGTCACCCCAAGCGCCTTCCCCTTCAGATCCATGTGGATTAGGTCGTCGATGCTGTTCTGAACGTACGTGTCCGCGTCCAAAAAGACGACCGTCTCGTAGACTTCCATGGCCCAAACGTGCAACACCGAAAATTTTTCCTTCAGGTCTTCCCGCGTCTTGACGGGAGACTTGATGCTCTCAACGGTGCATTTGATGAACCCCGCGAGCCGCAGCACGTCCCACATGTCCTTCCCGAGCGGCTTGGATCTCAGTTCCATGACCACCAGATCCAGTGGCGTCTTCGTTTTGGCGCGAACACMGACACCTAGCTTGGCGGCACCTTTGACATAATCCATGTTGTCGTTAAGCATTGTCCAGACTCCCACTTTGTTCTGTGGTTTGAAATCCTCGTTGAGGCAGTGGTGGTTCGACATGTTCTGTTCGTGGGGTTTTGTTTGCTGGGTAGCTGAAGCATCATTGGTAGCAATTGTGGGAGAAGAATTCCGCTGAAGACCAACCGAGTCTAGTGTCACAAAAACTTCCGACGGATACTGCATGTTCGCGGCAAAAATGGCAATGGCTGCCGCCAAAAGCAGATATAACGCTAAGGGACGGCGACATAAACTCCTATGCTCCTTGCTTCCATGTTTGATCCTCACCATGTTGTACGGTTCGTGGAGTTTGATCTGGTAACTGATGATGGTAAACGGATGATCTTTGTGGAATGGAAGTAATGCTCCGGCACTCTTAGTCCAATAGCACCATTCTGTCCAGCTTTCATCCAATATTCGATACGAGTACCTTAGGTCATACTCATCCGGTAGAGGTGTTCTCGAAATAAAAAAATTGCCGGTCATATTCATAGTATCTAACCATCATACTTGTACTGCATATTACTAGTACTTCGTACGACTGTTTGATTGCGAGACTTTTCTTCCGAATTTAGAACATCACCTTGAACCGCCTACCGGTATGTCTCTCGTTCGTTGTTGACGACAGGTGTAAAAACCCGTAGCAAAAATTTTCGTCCTTTCGAATCTTTGGGAGGAAAGAGATTCATGCAACAGCAACTACTTACTTCCTAATACCGTAAGCACAAAAAGTCTTGAGGCAATCGAGGAAGACGATCCTCAGTCAAGACATGTGGTCGACTCTTTCGAACTTTATATCCCGTTTTCTCGGTAGAGAGTAAGTTTTCTTCGTTTGTTTGATCACGTGTACTGCAGCTTGACCACATCTCGCTTTTGAGAATCACCAACTAATGGTATTGATGGCATGCACCGTACCTCCCGTTCTGGCAAACGGTTATATGATATTCTACAATGCGAAGATCGGAGGAACCCTCGTACGGGAGCTTTGAAGATTTGCAAACATCCTTGCTTTCTCCTTCGTCACCGCTTGCAATGGCGGCTTCCAACGGCAATCATAACGTCGTCGACAACGATGGCAGAACGGTCACCGCCAAACGGTGGTACCAAAACGCCCACCAGGTCACGGCCATGATTAGCAATTTCTCCACAAGCTATAACGTCGTCAATGTTTCTCTCGTATTGCCGATCTTGAAAGAACTGCATTCCGGTAGCTCGGATAGCGACACGGCATTGGTGGCGTCGTCTCTGTTGGCGGGAATGATTTTTGGGCAATTGATGGGGGGTGCGCTAGGCGACTCTTGGCTGGGCCGGATGGGAGCCCTGCGTCTGGTGATGGCGCTGCAAATTGTTGCGAGTTTGGCGAGCGCGTTCGTGGGAATGGGAGGGGTTGGAGCTCGTGGCCGGGCTGACGTTTTCCTCTGGCTGTCCGGCCTGAGGTTTGTGCTGGGGATTGGGTGCGGCGGGGKATACCCATTGGCTGCCGTAATAAGTGCCGAGGACGGAAACCGACAAYCAGAGGGTGGAGGCGAAACCAACGGATCAGAGACCGACTCGTCGTCGATCCAACGAGTTGTGCTGACCTTTAGCATGCAAGGGGTTGGGTTTGTCTCTGTTCCACTAGTCGCCGTGCTGCTTCTGTATTCTACTTCCAACCTAGATGTCGTGTGGCGAACAATGCTTGGTCTGGGTGCTCTCCCTGGCATCGTGTTGATGTGCCTTCAATGCCATCAACACCACCGATACCGTCGCACAATTGGAGCTTTTCCAGAGATGGAGCAAATGGAAGATGCCGATTCGGATGGAGAATTAGAGAATAATTCAGTTTTAACAAGCACGGTCAGCAACATTAGCGATGATGGTGAGCAGCGATTCATGAACGGCGGGCAAAACGTAACTAGTGAAGGTGATGCCCTTAGCATTCACGGTGGAGGATGGTTGCAAAACCTGTTACACGAGCCTGGATTGGGTCGAAAAGTTATTGGTACCGCTGGAACCTGGTTCCTCTTCGATGTCGTATTTTATGGAAACACAATATTTCAACCGATTGTTGTCGCCGCAGCATTTGGAACCCAGAGTGGAAATTCTGGTACCTCTTTTGAAGTGCTTAGGAAGACCTCAATCGACAGTTTGATCCTAACGAGCATCGCCCTTCCTGGATACGCTATGGCTGGAATCATTATGGGGAAGGAAACATACTGTGTGAGACAAACTCCGCGGTACGTGATGCTGCAGGGATTTGCCGCAATGACGCTGCTTTACGCCACCATTGGTTTCAATTGGTCCTATCTTCGCAAAGACCCAGCCATGTTGGTGCTCCTGTATGGAATGACGTTTTTCTTTGCCAACTATGGACCAAATACGACTACGTTCATACTGCCGAGCTTGGTGTTCGAAGAGGAACATCGTGCTACATGGAATGGCGTGTCAGCCGCCGCTGGGAAAATGGGAGCACTCACGGGAGCGACTCTGTTTGCACCAGCCGCGGACGAACTGGGAGATCACGTCGTGATGCTGATATGTGCCGGCGTTGCACTCTTTGCCTTCCTCCTGACATTTTTTGCAGTGCCGGAGCAGAAAGAACCAGAAGAAACCCTGGAGGCAACAAACAGCAGAGACCATCCGGAATCGTCTGTTTCTTTGGAAACGGAATCGGCGATGGCCAACGAGATCATATGATAAATGCAAAGATGACTGTAAAAACGAATTTTTGTTTGTTCATTCGGCAAAGGCCGGATCGGAACAAGATTTGATAATCCCTGAAATTGTTGTTCTCTCGCCATATAAAGAGCCATGGTGACGCCCTGTCCACACGGTAGGTGCCATCCGAACATTGACAGAGGGCTTAAAGGACCCAAAAAGCTCGATTGAATACGGAAGACAAAAAATAATGATGAACGAAGACTTGAATCGAACCCATGGAAATCCGACTGCATCTGACATGCGCATACCTCCACAAGGATGGACACAACCAAAGTTCTCATTGATTCCCAATCCTTCTGCATTCACTAGGCAGCGTGGAATTTATTTTAGAATGGTATAACGATGAGTTATAAAATAAGGTGTAGTTTAGATATTTTATTGCGATAGCCTTTTACTGTTGTATTTGTTGTAACTCTGCGTTTCTTTTGTTGTTTTCGCTTTGGATACCTAACATATGAACGGTGAATAGACAGTGATTTCATTTCAATCGCTTCTTTGTTCGTGTCCATGAATCAGTTCGTCGTGCGTTGTTGAATAATGTTGTAAACACGGTAAGTTTGGTGGGCGGAATGTTGATGTGGTGATTTTTTACCATTTGATAACTATTGTGTGCCTCGTGCTCTCTATAGCAATCTATTGTCCAGGAAGATCGGAAGGGATTATGTGTAGCATATGCTTACCTCGGTATTTAATGGAAGGTTTGGATTMAAGGGATTTGGTGTCGCGATGTGGTCAGCTAGGTTCAATTAACTCTTTGGTAACCAGTCGACAGGAACTTCATCACTGTAACCATTTCTTTTCCAAAATTCAATGTAGTTGACCTTGATCTGAGCCTTCGCAGTGCTTCTCTTTAGTACGGCCTTGCCTTGCGTTGATACGACTAGCCTGTTGTTCTTGCCGTCTCTGGCCCATTCAATAGAAGATGGAGTGGAAAAAGTCTTAGAAAGTGCTGAATTAAACCCGCCTTCCGTGCAGATGGCGGTGAACATCTGCTCCTTGAAGACAGCGGGAGCCCACCAGGGTGCTTCAAAAACTCCATAGGCATTATCATCCAAGGTCGTGCCTGGAATGAGGGGTGCACAGATGCCTTTTCGTGAGAAAATTTCTTTGATATCATTTCCAAGGTAGGCATAAATCTGTAACAAAAAATTCTGTGAGTTGAGCGTGTGTCTGCACTTATGTCATCTTGCCCAAAACAAAGAAATGTCAAATCAAGGCAAAGAACTTACAATCGATGAAATAATGGAGAAGTAGAGAATAATAAGTTGCAAACGACTCTGATCACGCACTGCGGGACGTTCTTCGTTTGCGAGTGTACGCCTAGGAACATCCAGTCCTCGTGCGATCAATTCTTCATGTAGGCGATCTGCCTCTAGATTCGCTTTCCATGCTTCTCGTCCTAATTGCTCACATTGCTCAATGTGGGCTTTCTTAAGATCCGCCAATCGAGTTTCGTTTTCTTTTGACATTCGTTCGTACTTGCTCTTTTCTTCTTTCATGCCTTGGTCATATTCTTTCTCGGTATCCWCGTGRAGCTTTGCATGCAAAGCTTTTTCTTGGTCGAGTTCTTTCTGGGCTAGGACCCAATGGTGTTCTAAATACTTTCTTTTCTCTTCAAGCTTAGATTTGTATGAAGACAACCATCCCCAATGGAAACTGATTTGTTAGCTTAAGTTTCCCTTTTATATCCATATCGATTTAAAATGAACAGAATCTGGAGTACATAACTGGTGAAACAAAGGATATGTAAACGTACCTCTTCAAATCGGTCCTCATCTTGTTCCCTCTGAAGATTCCTCTTCTTCAGTTCCTTCGCTAGTTTCAAGAGTGATTTTTCTTTTTTCTTTCGCTTGTCCTTTTCAAACTTAATGTTTTCTTGGGCTTCCTTGAGACTGTCTGTCAACCGAGMAATTTTCGACAACAGCTCTTGGCGAGATCGTTCTTGATCGCGTTGAGCGTCATGCTTTTCCGCTTCAACATCCGCAAACTTRACCACCTTTTTCTCTTCGTCTTCCGCATCATCCTCGAACACCCCGGTGTGCTCTTGTTCGATGATGTTTAAATCAAGTGAGCTGCTGCTGTTGCTCTTAGCGATTCGTAGCTCGTCATCCTTCTTCTCTTCCGTGAAGAATGGCATTCTGTCAGTGTTTGTTTGTTCGGTTCAACAAGGTGTATCTGAATCAAAGAACTTTAAGGTCGTGATTGTTGCAGAATGTCAAACTGCAAAAATATTTTTGCCTGTCGATTCTCTAATTTCCTTTCCTCTCTTTGGTTTGTGTTACGTRTTATTGTAACGAGATTGTTCGTTTGTTCTTTCGAGTGTGCCGTAGAGGTGCAAAAAGAAAGTTACTTGTGTTTTTTCCCGACTGTCTGTTGTTTTCAGGTAACTGTCATCCTTTTTCAAACTATTTTACTTTACTTCGTACTTTCTACTTCTTCTTGCTGTCCAAAAAATCTCAATGCATCCTACTGGTGCACACGTACACACAGTCTTCAACAAATCCATTCTCGTGACACGACTTCAGTAAATCCACGAGAGGCACCGACCATGCTGAATGCCGATTGGTCGTAATTAACAGTCGTAATTAGCAAATGAAATTTTGAATTTTAACCGTGCCCGCTCACTCTATTTTAAAGCAGGGCGAGCCAATCAAAGCATAGTGTATGGAATTGTTTCGCGCGATAAAAACGATGAGATAACGCGCGCTGATGTTGAACATTACAAAAAAATCAACAAAGTTGTAAAACGGTAAAAAACTGCCACCGACAAAAACTTAATTCCGCACCATCACGGGATGCCGACTAGGCACAGAGGTACCGACATACTTGCAAAGTGAGTGATCCACAATACAAACAGCAAGAATTCAACTTCAAACAGGAATTAACAACGAAACAAGTATCATGGCACAGTGGCATCATTATTACCGGATGATTGGAGTCCGCTTCCTCGTACTTTTCTCGTTGATGAATCCTACTTCAAATGCCTTCTATTCGACAAGGCAACATCAGACCGTTCCGAGAACAGTTTCTTTATTGACCGAAGATTCGCAAATTGGAATAGAAGTACAAGGAGATCATCCTCCAGTACGAAGATTCCAGGGAAGAATGACAAAGTCCTTAGCGGACAACGCAAAATCTGAAGAACAATCATCGACAAATATGAGAGTTGACGGACAGGATATTAGTGTTGTTGTAAATGACGGCATCAATCTCTCTGTAGGGGGAATCAAGCCCTCTGCTCGATTAAAGAGACCTTCTACGACGATGTTCGATCCATTGGAATTGATTGGACCCTCGGTCGGTGCAACGAGGAGTGAAAGTATTGGTAACGCTGCGATAGCTGTGCCGGCTGATGTGTCGACGACCTTAAAAGAAGAGAGAGCCATTGAAGACAGAAAAAGGATATACGACGCTACGAAAGCAAACGCCAAAGCACAGGAAAAGGAGAACGCAAAAGACTTTAAAACTGCATCAAATAATATCGATGAAGAAAAGAAAGTCTCAGGGGCTAAAGCAAAAGAAGCTTCGAAAAATAAGGTCGGAGAAGAGAAAAAACAGTTCGAAGCACCATCATTACTAGAGAAAAAAGCAAAGCAAGAGAAGGAGCACCAGGCAGCAGAGAAGAGCCAAACAGCAATGAAAGTAATGGAAACTGCTGTGAAAACCGTAAAACAAGAAAAGAAACGATCAGTCGTTGAAGCCGAAACTGCAGAAGAGAAAAAGGCTGAAGAAGCGAAGAAACGGTTAGATGTCAAAGCTAAGATTTCAGTAGAGAAAACTGAGAAGAATGAAAATAGTCAACTGGATAGTAAAGCACAAAGCTCTGCARCAAAGAAAGCTGAAGAACTAAGAGCGAAAACGCTGGAGAAAGCCGATCAACTTAGGGCTGCAGCGATGAAGAAGGCCGCGGAAGAACTGAAACCCGTAGAAGTTCCCAAAGCAATGGTAAATGCCTCCAAAAATGCACTAGAAACGAAGAAGAAACTCCTACAGATCAAAGCGAGAGCTGATGGTGTTACACAGAAGAAAGAGGCACAAGAGCAGGAAAAGCAACAAAAGGCTAGAGTAAATGTTGTTCCAGAGAAGGAGACAGAAAAGAAGGGAAAACACCCAGAGGCTAAATCAGAAGCTGCCGCAAAGGAGGCAGGAAAACATAATGAACAATTAGCAAAAAAAGTCGCTAAAGAAAATATGAAAAGTCTAGAGTCCAAGGCAAAAGAAGAGAGCGATAAGCTGGAAGTGCTTCAAATGTTGATTCAAAAGCGCAAAAAACAACAACTCGAATTAGATAAAATTGAAACAGAGTTACTGCATAAAACCAATGAAATAAAGAAAAAAAAGAAAGAGCTCTTGCAAATTGAGGCTGAAAACAAAATGGAAATTCCTGCAGCAGACACACAAAGAAAAGCAGAATATTATACTCCAAAAGAATACCGCTCTCTTTCACTGCAACAAAAGGAAAGGCTCAAAGCAGAGCGTGCGAACGCGAGAGTAATTCATGATGAAAAACAAGACTCGGGACGGAGCAATCCGGACGATGCAAAAGTTACCAATGACAATGAGCCCCATCCAATTTTGGGCCCTATTGTAATCGATTTGGGTTACAAACGTGTCCACTCTGTGTCCTCGGGTCAGCTAGGAACGATACCTATCTGGAAGAAACAAAGAATTTACAGGAGCGATAGAGCAAGACGAATGGCAGACGAAAAGGCTGATCAGATGAATTTGGGTTTTCCAGGAATTATCTGCTTGTATGAAGACGCTGCCGGTAAATTATTTGTCATTGATGGGCAGCATCGAGTGGGAATGATGCAGGCACTGCGAGAAGAGAGAAATAAAACCAAGAAGCAGAAAGTTAATCAAAGCGAGGCATGGAAGGATCAAGAATTTTATTTCCGCAACGTTCTCGTTGAAGTTTATTCCGAACTGTCGAAGTCAGATGCGACAAATTCTTCGTCCTTCGCAGAACAAGTCTACACAGAGATCAACAAGGCCGAACCTTTAATGCTGGTTGACATGCCAGGTGTAGCATCGAAATCGGAACGCAAAATCATCTCAGATGCGGTCAAGATTTTACATCATCAGTACAACGTTATGTTTAGCCCCTCTCAACGGTGTCGTTCACCAAACGTAAACATCGATAACATCCGAAATAATATTTTCGGGTCGAACATTTTGAAGCGTCACAAAGAATTGACGACCGGCAAAAAGCTTGCCAACTGGTTAATGATCCAGAACGCTGCTCTTGGCGAACGGTATGAAAGAGACACCAATACGCAAGAATTTGTCTCTCCWAAGGCCTGGAAAAAAGCTAGCAAATATGGGTTTTATCTGGGATTAGAAAATAGCTGGCTCTW
Source organism: Pseudo-nitzschia multistriata (assembly GCA_900660405.1). Taxonomy (NCBI): domain Eukaryota; phylum Bacillariophyta; class Bacillariophyceae; order Bacillariales; family Bacillariaceae; genus Pseudo-nitzschia; species Pseudo-nitzschia multistriata. The sequence goes on along the minus strand of CAACVS010000603.1, from coordinate 48,989 downwards.
TAAGTAAGGCGGTATGCATTCGAACAGCAGATGTTGAACCATCAATTAGACTGAAAATTACAATCGCCTTTCCCCCAAACGTTACAGCGAATTGTTTGAAATGTAGTCATGAAAATTCTCGGCGTATGAAATTCCGAAGAAGACATTAAAGCGTAACGAGGCCTGAATTCTTGGTGCCTTCCATTTAGATTTTTATATCCGTAGAGGAAGGGAATGCAAGAATACGAGAATGACAAGATGGTTCTGCACGCAAAACATAGTTTTAAATCCCATCATTTCGCCAATGCAACGGTGATTACGCATTGATTTCGATTATCTTTAGTGCTGCCAGAATTTCCTATCCCAGAATTCTTCKTCTTCTTGCTGGCTGGAAGCAAAAAGTTGCGCTGTGGGACAAAAGCTTGCCCTAAAACGTCAAAACCGGTGGATTCAAACAAAAATGATGGGCCCTTATCTTTTCCAGAGTCTGATGGTCGTGTGATAAATGCGCAAGGTGTACCAACCTCAATTTGAGAACGAACAGAGCCTAAAATACGCTGGATTTCGTCGCGGTATAGTACGCTGTTGCGTCCCTGTCGTAAATGATGAGTTATCAAAAATACAATGGTATAGATAGTCAGAGAGAAAAATATGATACAAAGCGAAGGAAACGTTTTCTCACGAACTTCTTGTTCGAACTGCTGGTTCGTCATCCTCTATGGAAACACTGTCAAAAGTGCAACGTACCCACGGTAGATTTGCCGCCACACAAGAAATCGCCGCATTCTTAACCGAAGATGATGACGATTCGTTGTCTCTCAAACTGTTACAACTATCCTGAGTCTGAACAGTTGCAAATTTCTCTACTTCTGCTTCGCCAAACATGTATTCGAGATTGCAGACAGCTCCATTGGCAACGCTGGGGTTGATGTCTTGTCCTTCAACGTGAAAGCCCTTTTCCATCGCCAAAGTCAAGAAGGTCCCGCTCCCGCAAGTTGGGTCCCAGAAAAACTTTGCAGTATCGTTGCTTTCGTCTCCCATGCTACTTTTTTGTTTGTCGCACAAAGTAGTCAAAATCTCGATAATCATTTCCGCTACTTCGTAATTGATTGCACTGCTATATTGAAACGGCCTGTTCGCCCATTTTAGCTGCAACGGTGATTTTTCTTCGCCTTTYGGTAGATTTATACATCGAAGTAAACAACAAGATGAATCGGGGCCTTGTGTTGCTGCGTCAACAATGAGGAGGCGATTTTTGGCCWGGGACGGATCAAGTGATGGACGACACGGTATTTCATTGGCGATAGCACAAAGCAAAGATTTCATTGTGTAGGTCGGTTTCGTACTAGTCAACTTTTCATCCATAAATTTTACGTAGTCCAATTTCCATTCATCAATATCAAAATCGTTGGAAAGAGCCTTCAAAGAACTATTTTGCCTATGGAGGTTGGTTACCAAATCTGGGGGGTCGCAACCTTCTTCAAGCACTTGTCCTATCCAATCACAACGCCGCAAACTCGACAACGATAACAATGTCGAACGCAGAAAATCCTCCGATCCCAGTGATATCCTGGTATCTTCACTTCTCTTTATATTCGGAAATTCGTTGCCATTTTTTCCTTCGCTGTATAAATCCAAACGAAAGAGCGAAGATCCTGTCGCTCGGTCTACCACCAATCGGGTCAAATTGTATCTTAGAACCAAATCGTCTTGCAAGTCGTCACAGAAGAATTCCGAGTACGACGTTTGTACGGAAGCTTCCAAATTCTGAATTTCTGCCAGCTTGAATGTCTCTTTGGATTTGAACAACAAGGAATGTGTCCAAGCTTCACAGTGATAAAAAAGACCACCAGGGTGCCATTCACGCGTTGCGCACAAAACTATAAAGAGCAACAGCGATATTCTCTGCGACGCGACAAAGATGCAGCGGGCTCCCATTCCTTGGTTATGATAAGTATGGCTCGTTGCTTGAAGCATAGAGCATCGGTTCCGACTTCGAGGGCAGTGCTTGGTTCACAACTTTTCGCACCCGATAGGAAAACTGTTGTAACAATAGCTACGCTATGAAACCTTAAAGAATAACGAATACTCTGTTGGTTAGATAAATAAAAATAAAGAATGAGCACACTGATGTGGACAGATCTCATTTGACCAGCCCATCTGTTTGCTCATCTGCTACACCCACTGGTTGCCGTGATTGGTTGATTGGATCATTGTTTAACAGTATCGGTATGTGYRACCATGTGATTGGAATTTGAAGAATGTCAGTGATATATTGTGGTCGCGGTAGCCTGTGAATCATCCATTAACAATCCGGAGGTGCAGCTTATATAAATATATGCATAATCATGAATGTATACTATTGCTTTGGGTATTGTATCGGATGCTCCGCACCAATGTTGGTCTCGCCAGGACGATATATTCCAACACACTCCTGCGGGGGCTGTTTCAACGATAAGACAGCGTCCTCGTTGGGCTTGCTCCGTATTCAAGGAACTCTGTGCTGGTTAGTGCAACATTACTCTGCACTTATTTTCCTGGCATAATACGCTGTTTGGTGGGCATTATACTCCGATTCATTAATCCCTAGGATAGTATTCCGTAGTCTTCGAAAAAGGGACCCTTGGAGGGGCTTTGTGAAGAAATCAGCCACCATGTCTCCTGTTGGGCAATACTGCACAGTGATTTCTCCTTTTTTGATCCTGTCAGTTACAAGAAAGTATCTAATATTGATGTGGCGAGTACGCTTTGTACTTGATGCTCTTCCATTTGTTTCTAGCTTGATAGCACTGGTATTGTCCTGATGAAGGATATTCACTTCCCCAAGCCTTCTGCCTGGTGTCTTTCCTTCCTTTGGGCTGTTGGGCATACATCCTTTTGCTGCATATCCCTGCCACTCGAGAAAATAGTAACACCACAAGTTATACGGCAACGCGTCATCCACCCCCACCAGCTCAGCTTCGGTGGAGCTCTTAGTGTTTAATTTCTGCTTGGTTGACATTGCTAATACTGCTCCCTGTCCAAATGTGAGTACAGCTCCTGTGTGGCTTTTCATGTCGGCATGCACAGCGAATGATGCATCAACATACCAGTTTGCATTCCCGGTTGAATCACAGCCCACCACGAGGGGAAGAAAGATGGTGCCTTTCAGATATGCCATCACTCTTCGGAGTTTCTTCCAATCATCTGTATCTGGAGCCGATACCCTGGTGCATAGGAATGAGACTGCAGTCTGTAAGTCAGGTCTCGCTCGTTTGCTCGCGAACAACAGTTGTGCAGTGAAATGATGAAATAGCTCCGCATCCGCAGGCCGCAGCTTGATTCCTTCTGGATTCACCTGGAACAGGTGAGCAGCAGCCGGCGTTGGTGTGAGTCGACGAGTCTCCCTTAGTTCGTCCGGGAGCTCCGCGAGGATTCCCTCCAGGTAGTCGAACATGCTGAGGTGTACTTTCTTTGTTTCTGTGTAATCGATGGTCATTCCCACATACTCGTGTATCTTTCCCCTTGTAACTGTTAGCGGGGCTTCCTTTCCAAACTCGCGGTTGAGTGCCTGGAGGACCTTGCTCACTACTGCTTGGCTCTTGTGAGAGATCTTTAGGTCGTCTACATGCCACACGATTGTGCACTGGTGACCATTGATCATCCGGTTGGCTGTGCATGGGTCATATGGGTTAATCTCAAAGCCCCAATCCATGAGCTTCCCGCTCAGTTTCTGGTAGAACAACAGTGCTGCCCGGAGTGTGCCGTAGATTGCCTTGTCCGCCTTTGCATATAGGAGCTTTCGTCCTGATTTGGTTGTAACGACATAGGGAGTGTATAGTCCCGGATCTATCCGTGCCAGGATGTCCACCATTGGTCCATCTAGCTTCACGTGCACAACTTCCCCTTCAGGCATGGGGGTCTGCAGGAATGCCCCGGGAATATCTGCTGTTGCAACATCTCGGCATTCTATGGCATCTATTAGGCAAGTTAACATAAGGGCATGCAATGAGACTGTGGGTGAGTACGATTCCTCCTTAGAGATGAACTCCTGCTGAGACCTCCCATCTGCACATCCTCGACCTTTCACCTTCCCACATCTCTTCCGTTTCAGGAACATTAGGTACGGGAGAGCCTTTTTAATCTCTTCTTCCGACATGTCTCGGATTTTGACTGGGCTAATCACCTCCCGGTCGTGAAGCTGCTTTAGTTCAGTGAGCACGGCCTCCACTCCTAGAGTTCCAAATATTTTTAGCCCGTCCTTTATACCGTATTGGCGTGTTACGAGAGATGCATCGATATTATGATACTTCGCAATTGCGGTTGCGATAAACATGTACTACTCATTGCGCTCTTCTAGTTCGGTCAGAGCAGTACGAAAGCCGGCTGTGAAGAAGCACAAGTGGTGTGTTGTGGTTGCCACACGATGGTGGACCACAGGATTGAAACCGTCGTCACTGCTGTACTTATTGTGTGATCTCGTGACCTGCGGCCGAAGCACACGTCGCGGCACAGTGTCTATTGCTGGCTCATCTTGCTCACCTATACCGCTCTCCGGTTCTTCGCTGGCCCCATCATCTTCCTCATGAAGCTCCGTGTTGTTGCTGTTACTGATATTATGGCTTTGCTGGGCTTCCCCTTCATTGCTGCTATTCGCGTTAGCTTCTACGTATTCCTCAGTACCGTTAGTACTACTGGCAGCGTTACTACGTGACTCATCGCGTCCGTTCCACGCATCATCATGATCGCGCGGCTCGTAGTGATTGGTCTCTTCTTGCGCGCCAGGTGACTCATGGTGTTGGTTGGCCGTGTCTTTGTTGGTCGTGGATGCTATATTTGGCTCAATCCCGTAATCCGTATCGTGTTCAACGTCATCTTCAGTAGGATCTGTACCAGGGCCTACGCTGAGCTCCTCGCTCTGGTTAGAGTTGCCGTAACTGGCCTCTTCAGTATCATGCTCATTCATTTCCACCATGGTGTTTTCACTGTCCCCAGCGTCCAGGGAGATCTCTTCCACTCCCTCGTCCACTCCTGAGAGATCTGAGGCTATGGATGTGTCGTCCCCAGAAGGTAGGTACGATGCGTCTGATGCATCATCGTCGTCCGATCCGTCTGGTCCTGTGTCCAGGTCTAGTATGGTTGTGTTGCCGGCAGCGTCACCGAACACAATTCCTGGTGGTGCTTTCTGTTCTTTGGCAATCGCTTCGACTCGTGCAATTACGGTGTCTGTCATATGTGCTAGTGTTGCAGATTTTCTTCGTATGCGTCGCCCAGTCTTGAGGTCGAACAGATACATGGCGCCCTGAGCGTCCCCGGTTGGTCTTAGGTATATTGCATCCCTTGCCCGTGCGTCCATTGAGTTATCACCATTCTCCTCGTGTCCAAGGACATAGTCCCCAAATTGGAAGCGACAGTGTTTCTGGGCGTCCAGCCGTCGCCCTGTCATGAGCTGGCGTGGTGGAATGGTCTTTGACACTCCGGTCGAGCTGCACCAGTGGTTTAGCCAGAAATCCACCCCATTGACCAATTCTATTACCATCCTTCCTGGCATTGACCGGAATGGGACTGACGCAAATGTACACCGCACGTGTTCCTTGCTCGTTCGATTGTCTCGTTCAATGAAAGGCTCGTGCGCCTCCGGTGCTGCCCCGTGGAAGTGCACGGGCGGCGACCATGTCAACATTGGATCCTGGAGACAATTGAACTCGTTGTCACCATATATTTGCGTTACCGTGAATCCTCGTGTTGCGTATAGCCCCACTATTGCCTTGATACAGGTCAATAGTGTTGAGCTGCGCGCATTCGTGATGGCTCTGCTGGTTCTGAACTGTATGTGCCTGGAGATCGACCGAAGGAACTTGATCCCGTTTACTGTGTACACATCAATTCCTACTAGTGTGACTTCTCTGTACTTGCTCAATATTGCCTTTGGCACCGGTTTGACGTCCTCTCTCACATGCGGCGCTCGCTTCCGCACTGTCTTTCCTTTTATGATGTTTGTATTCACTCCGTAAATGTCCTCAGCCATTAACACGTCTCTTCTAGTGACGGGACAGTTCAAGATCAGGTTGTTATCTATCATGTGCAGAAACCCCTTTAGGCTGGGAAACCCGAGTGTTTCCTGCAGCTTCCTGGCCGTCTTTGCTCGACGCAGGTCCAGGTCTGAGTAAAACTGCTTCTGTCCTTTGACTGTGGTTACTGTAAGTATTATTCCACTGGTGTCGCTTATATCGCATGCATACAGTCCGCATGGTGTTCTGTCGAAACGACGCGTCGTCCCATCCGGCTTGTGCACGAAGAATGACTGTGCGATGGATGTATCGAGTGTCACCCGGTGACTGTCGGACACCAGTCCCAGTGACAGTACGTTGGCAATCCCATCCTTCTGGTACCACACTGGGCCAAATCCCGGGAGGTCTCCGATCTCTTCTACCAAGACATTTCCAGCATTACAGTGGATCCGGATCCGTTCCCCGCTTGGGTGCAGGCGTATGTTCTTTAGCAGCTTGGCGTTGCAGATACAGTTACAAGTTGCTTGGCTATTGAGCAGGATCCAGTTCGGGTTTACTCTTCCTCCTTTGGTCTGTGACAGTAGCACCTCAAATCTTTCGCTTACATGATGATCTCTTGTTACGATCCTTCCCCACTCACTCCTGGGCTTTTCGAAGCTCAGTGTTTCGCTTGTTGAGAGGTAAGCATCCCCTTCGGTGTTCTTTCCGTCTCGCTTCAACGGCTCGGCAAGGTGCACAAAGCACAGTTCGTCTGTTTCCTCACCGTCTACTGCCGCATCCATGAACATTTGTGTTGCTTCTTTGATTGTTACGGACCTTGATCCCTGTTCTCCTCCACGTGTTACAAACGCGGTTGCCTCTGACTCCTTGTCATTGGTTCGTTGGTTGTTTCTACCTTGGTCACGTTGCTGTCTCCCATCTGATCTCCCTCCACCGCCATTGTTTTGGGCTCCTCTTGTGTTGTTTCCTGCTGTCGCACGATACTGATTCAAGAGCTCGAGTGCCTTCAGACTCGTGGTTGGATATGCATCCGTTCCAAGGCTGTAGCTGTCTTTCAGAACCCCTGCAAGGTTCCTGTGTTGACGGGGATGACAACCGTTCGCGATTACGGTTGCGACGATTAGTTCTTCCATCGCCTCATCGATCACCTTACGATCTTCTTTGGTCTTCTCATGGTAAGACTCCAGTGTTTCCACTCCTTTGAATCGCCTTTGGATGGTGTATTCAATCATGTCTTCTGACCAGATGTGTATTCCAGCAGACTTCAGTACATCGAACCTTGCTTTGGTCTCATCTGCAAATGTTGCCGCATCCTTCGAGTACTCCTGTCTACAGTTGAAGAACTTTAGCACTTTGTTCATCACATCCACCATTGGCTGAACCATAGTGTTGCTGTCTCTATAGCAGTATTCTCGCAAGAGTTTGAGTAGCTCCAGCGTGTCCTGGTCTTGCTCCACATCACTCCAGCGTTTATGTGCCTTGAGCTGCTGCTTCACTCCCGGACTTAGTTGTCCTTCAACGGATGAGAACAGGTGTTTGAGGTCTTCTTCATATGCTTCGAATTTCTTGGTCGCTCTCTTTGTCTTTTCAAGCCAGGCCGTATTCAGCAAGTTCTTTTTGTTAGTGTCTTCGGTGGTCACGCCACCACTTACAATGGTGTATTGTGATGGCTCTGGCATTGCTGGGATGAAGCTCATCTCTGTCATCTTCTTGAAAGACAGTAGTGTTGATTTTACATTTGAGTTCTTCTTTCCTTCCATAACTTTGAGTCCTTCGAACAGCTTGTCATACTGTTGGGAACTGGAGCTGTTCACGATGAGCCCTTTGAGTTCATCTTGATCCAATCCGGTGAACTTCTTGTCATTGTGGACAGCCTCCCCTGAGTTTTGCTTGTTTCGATTCCTGTTCCTGTTTCGGGACTTGTTATTTCCACCACCATTGGTAGTGCTTTGTCCGCTGTTTTCAGTGGAATCCGATGCATTAATGGTGTTCATTTTGTGACTCGGAGGATGCAGATCAGCTCAACGATACAAATATCTTCCTGGAGGGCCTATATTTGGACTGCTTGACGGGAAACTGTTAGAATTACTGAACAACTGAGGTGGTTCTATTGCCTGGGATCCTATTCACACTGGCTTACCGTTTCTTTATTTTTATTTATGTTGTAACAATAGCTACGCTATGAAACCTTAAAGAATAACGAATACTCTGTTGGTTAGATAAATAAAAATAAAGAATGAGCACACTGATGTGGACAGATCTCATTTGACCAGCCCATCTGTTTGCTCATCTGCTACACCCACTGGTTGCCGTGATTGGTTGATTGGATCATTGTTTAACAGTATCGGTATGTGCAACCATGTGATTGGAATTTGAAGAATGTCAGTGATATATTGTGGTCGCGGTAGCCTGTGAATCATCCATTAACAATCCGGAGGTGCAGCTTATATAAATATATGCATAATCATGAATGTATACTATTGCTTTGGGTATTGTATCGGATGCTCCGCACCAATGTTGGTCTCACCAGGACGATATATTCCAACAAAAACATCACACATCTCTTATTTTTAATTTTTCGGTTTTCGCGGTAAAGGATCATTCCGAACCGGCGAGATTCCAGCTTGATTGAATCGAACTAATCAAAAACTCTTGGTCGGAACGTACTGTATGCCAGGGGTCATAATTTAGAATAAAGATTTCAGGGTTCGCACGATTTGACACGGTTCGTATTGTACGTACCACCCCCTACGGCTACAGGTGTTTTGAGGCAGCGCAGTTGGATGGAATTTACCGCACGGTAAAGTACGAGTTTAATTCGTACCGTGCGGTAGTACTCGTAGTTGTCAGGTTTTTTAACTGAAGTTGTCGTCTTCTGTCTTTTTGCCTCTCGCCCTTTTCCTCATCCGAATGAGTAAAAACCCCTTCTCGGTGACCGGTTTGCAGTACCTCGTTGATCACTGCGTCGTTGACACAAACTTAGCAACAGTAAACAAAGAACAACACATTCAAAAATGCCAGAAACCAAATTCGATATTGGGATGACCTGGTACGTTGCCTAGGGGTAAAAGAAAAAGTGGCAGGGATCCGGGTCTCCGCTCACGCTGGTCGATATCGCCATTCTTTTCTGGAAGCGAATGACGCGGCGGCGTATTTCGTCTCACTTACAAAAGTTGTTTTCATGTCTTTTGTGTTCRCACTGTTTTTTGGCAGCGATGGCTGCGCCAATGCAGTGAAGCGAATCCTCATGAAGATGGATGGTGTCACCGACATTGTCACGGATGTTGAAGCCAAGAGCGCAGTAGTGACACACGACGAAAGCGTTCCACCCTCGCTGATGCTCGAAAAACTCCTGAAGGTACGAAAAACAAAATCCCTCTTTTTGTTTGGCAACCACTTTAAAATATCAATGCGCTGGGATCAGTGGATTGGAGAAATCGTGATCTCAACGTGATCTGATTTGCTGTTGTTGCCGTGAAATCTTGAATTGCAATTATGTCTCAAACCATGATCAAATCATCGTGAAGTGGTCGAGTGCGTCTGGAAAATCCGTTGCTCTCGCCGCATAAAGGATGGTGCTTTTGCTCCTTTTTTGCCATATATTGGCTTATTGGGTAATTTGTTACAGTAAGGTGCCCAAATGAAACTCATCTACGCGCTGATTGCAATCAACAACCTTGAGTCGTAGCATGATCAGTGTGCCTGAATGATTTTTTCCTCATCCGGTACAACCTCGAAGGAATGATCCATCATTGCTACACGGAAGAACTGGGRAAAATGACGTGAAACTGTTGAAATTGGTAGATCAAAATCAATCAATCAAGTGGGAGATACCAACAGGTTGATGAAACTGGTTCTAGAGTTGCAAAACCACTTCAAATCAGATTTATTCAACAGCATAAATGATCGCTGCGTTATGTTATTTCCTGCAAGTCATTAGTGGATTCATACTGTTTCGCTCTTTTTATCTTTTAGATGTAATTCGGATTGCGAGGCAATATGTTGTACGGCTTCGATATCGCATGCGTTGCCATCACCTCTTCTTGTGCTTTCATGGCAGCCTCCACCTCGAACACGATGTCGTCGTCGTTTTCCAATTCCAGTCGAACAAATGTAAGAGTACGCTCAGCCTCTTTCTGTTCGACCGACGTTGTAACGGTGGAGCAGCTGGCATTCCAGAGCTTCTGCAGATGCCCGAGGCTCTTGATTTTTTCTCCGTTGTAGCTTACCACACGCCGCCACGGCCGGCTGTAGCTAAAACTCAGCTCGTGGGCGAAGATCTCAGTCAATACTACCAAACCTTCCTTCCCCTCCCATTCTCTGGGCCATCTCCAGTATGATTGGATGCAATCGGCCTTTAGCAAGTGGCCGCACTGCTTGAAGTTTTTCAATTCCAGAAAGAGCGGCAGGAGGACCAAAGACCCGAGAATCAAGTAATTGGGCATGTAGTCCACGCCTCCCCAGCGAGGTATGATGGGCTGAATGTCTTTTAGAAAGTAAGGATCGCACACGATGTGCTTGCCGCCACGATAAACGGTGAAAATAACGGATTCGTCCTTCTGTTTGATCCGCATCAGGTACGCGTGATGGATCAGTTCGTCTCCCCTCAGCACCACCTGGCCGTCGTCGGCTACGGGGCTGTCGTCGATTTTGGTCAGGATGTCCCCTGGTTGCAGCTGCAGCGGCGATTCTTCGGCGGAAGTTCCATCTTCTGTCGATTCCGTCACGGCGTCAGCTACGCTTGTGATCAAGATGCCGTGGACGAAATCCGGAACGCCGTGCGCCAGCCGAAGGGAATGGTTTTCCAGCGAATGGCATCGGTACGGGATCGTGCCGGAGAGCTGGTATGTTCCCTTTTCTCGATCGACACGTCCCAGGAAGGCCCGGACCAGGACTGCGGGAATAAGATAGCCTATGTTGTCGACTTTTTGAGACTTGGTGGAGATTCTTTTTCGAAAGGCGACACTGGATTGCAATACAATGCACGGTAGATTCATATTGGGAGGCATTGTTGGTAAGACATTGTGCTAGTTTTGTATGCTCATAACAATTTGGACACGGTTGCATCCTAAGCACCGTCGTAGTGAGAATTTTCATACACGCAAGCCCTTGAATACAATCAATTCTTGTTCGGTTCTCACAAACCAATCAACAAGCAAGAAAACAAGCATAAGGGACACAGCACTATGCGCTGTACAATATAGCATACATCGCAAACTCACCCCGTAACCTGTCCCTTTGAGTTGAAGGCCGGTCCCCCGCTGTTTCCCGGATTGATTGCGCTGTCCACCTGGATGGCGACGATACGGTTGTATAGATCGATCCTGGATACGACCCCCTCCGTGACGCAGATCGTTCGGCCCCCGGTGGGGAACCCCACGACATGGACGGTCTCTTGCAGCCCGGGCAGCTCCGTTGCAAACTCCAGGCTCTTCGTGGTCCGGCGCCGCTTGGCAATCCGCTCTTCCTCTTCGTCTCCATCGGCTTCTCCTGCCGACGGGTGCCCGAAAAAGTCCGCCTTCTCGCTCTCGCCCACGAGCTCCAGGAGCGCGAGGTCAACGTCGGGAGCATAACAGACCACCTGGGCGGGAAAGCGACGCGTCGACCCGTGGGGCCGTACCCGGATGTCGATGGCCGACTTGACCACGTGTGCGTTGGTTAGCAGCTGCTCCCCCTCGATGACAAAGGCCGTCCCCGAGCTCTTGGACTGGGGGGATCGCTGCCACGGCTGGATTGGGTTCCATTCCACCCGGGCCACCTCGACGAGGCAGACGCCATTTCCTTTGATGCTCATCGGATCGTTGTTGCTGCTGCTGAATCCACCGTTTCCCTTGTTAGATTTGTAGGTACTGCCGAGGATGTTATCTCCACTGCCGTTGTTGCTGCTACTGTTTATTGCTATCGAGAATAGATACGCAAGGAATGGCAAACCTTTCATTGCTCGAACAATGTCAGTACCACTTGTGTCGCAGAGGAGAGAACTCCGGTTTGTGTCTATGCGGTAGTTGCAATCTTCGCGAATAGCAGGGTATATGATGAGATGGAAGACGGTCGACAAACGGAGAGGGGTTTGCCGAGGAGAGAAAAGAAAGTCTGTGATTTGGGAAGTACACACTTTGCTGAGACGTGACAGAACCGTACGAGTTGGTAATAGCGTAGGTACAGTAACCCGTACGATCAAAAAGAGATACAGAGACAGAAATGATTCGAAAATTATTCCGTAATACAGTAGTTCGGACGAGTACTTGGTACGGTACGAATACTACTCAAAGTACGTCCTCCTGCATTTGGATACATGGGTGTGCATTGTGCATACGATACGATCCCCCAGTTTATTTATGCCTTGGCCCCCTGGCCGACGATCTCATCTTGACATCGGTCATCAGCCGATTGTCTAAATTGTCTAAATCTCTAATCTTTAACCTTAATAATGAAATACAAAGAGAAACTACAAAAAGGGTTCATTATTTATGTCTATCGCTATTCGCTATCGCTGTGAGAACAAAATACGAGTACGTACGTACGTACATGCGAAACGTACTCGTAGGTATTACGCAATAGTTCAAAAATCGCGCCCCTTTTTCCTCTCAATGGAAACCCATTGCAATGCGTCCGTAGTCCTTACTCGTACCGTATACCGTATGGTACAGAGCGTATGCTTTCTTTGTTACCTTGATACTGTATGAACCTTCTGCAGTACGCAACTGACAACGAGTAAAAACCCGTACCGTGCCGTAATGTACCGTACAAAGGACAAGATTTTGCTTCATCAATATCATACATAGATACGATAGGTATTTTAGTAAAGTACAAAGCAGTCGTCAAACTATGTCTTGTATCGTACTCATACCCGCACGTTATCGTACGTACCCTACTCGTACTCAGATCGCAATGTCTTAAAGCAATTGGCTTTCCTGAACTACTAGTACAATTTTACAGGTACAAGGAGTACCATACCGTTCGTTACGACTAGTACTGGTGAACACGTTGGAAAAAAAGGCAACAAAAACCCATGAAAACCGTCACGTCCTTTCCTACCGTTCGGTCATCCTCGATCATTTTTGCRGTCAAACTCACTCTCTCGCATTGCACACTTTCGATATACGGTATGCCATCCAATCCCTGTTGTGTCGCACCAACCCTTTTCTGATCAACACACATAGAACGAAAAAACAAACAATCCCACGAAAACAAGATGGGCTTTCCACCCCCACCACCCCCGCCCAATAGCAACCAGTTCAAGGCCCCGCCGCCACCTCCGGCCGCTGGTGGATTCGCACCGCCGCCTCCGCCGGGTGGATCCGGTTTTGCACCCCCTCCCCCGGGCGGTGGAGCGTTTGGGGCCCGCCCGCCTCCCCCCGGACCCCCCGGGGGCGGTGCCTTTGGAGCCCGTCCTCCTCCCCCGGGACCACCCGGCGGTGGTGGTTTCGCGCCCCCACCACCTGCTCCAGACGCTGGCGTGAAGCAGCTCAATCAGGGAATGGCGAATATGAGCTTCCAGCCTCCTCCGCCAGGGTGAGTAGAGACACCCATTCGTTCATTCGCGACGGGAAAACCTTTTTTTAATCGACCGAACTTTTGGATTGACTTGCACGTGTCGCGGAGAACATCGGAAACTTGCTGTTGCCTATGTTTGCTGAATTCGTTGAGGAGATGGACTGGCTCGTTTCTTTTGTCTCATCTTTCTTTTTCTTCTTTCATTTTATTTTGAATGGACCCTTCCATGTACTTCACGATGAAATTCACCACYGTACAGCGGCGGCGCACCCCAGGCAACTCCGCCCGGAGCCGGAGCCTTTGGTGCCCCCAGGGGGCCCCCGCCGCCTGGCCAGTTCCAGCCCCCGGCCCCGGGAGGCTTTCGTGCCCCGGCTCCCCCCGGTGGACCGGGGGCACCGCCGCCACCTGCGCCGATGATGCAGCAACGCAGCCCGGCGCCCGGAGGCATGCCCCCCGGAATGCCACAGGGAATGGCGCCCCAGCAAAACGTGTACCAGGATAACATCGACTTCAACATTACCATACCGGATCGATTCTTTCGCATGACCTGCGACAAGGTACCCGCCACCAGCAACATCGCTATGCAATCGAAGGTCCCCCTCGGTGGTGTCGTCCGTCCGCTGGCCCCATGCGGCCCCGACGACGATGAGATCCCCACGATACAACCCGGAACCGCCGGAATCATTCGGTGTAAACGCTGCCGTACCTACATCAATGCCTTTGTGAACTGGGTAGACCACGGCCGAAGCTGGAGATGCAACATTTGTGCACAGATAAACAACACCCCGTCTGCCTACTTTTGCCACCTGGATGACAATGGCTTCCGATCCGATCGGTTCGAGCGCCCGGAACTCTCCCAGGGCATCGTTGAATTTATTGCCCCGCAGGAGTACATGGTGCGACCCCCGCAGGAACCCACCTATTTTTTCGTCATCGATGTCAGCGCGCAGGCCATTCATAGCGGGATGCTAGAGTGTGCAGTCAACGCTATCAAGCGCAGTCTAGACGATCTCCCTGGTGGAAAGCGGACAAAGATTGGTTTCATCACCTTTGACAACTCGGTTCACTACTTCAATTTGGCACCTGATCTAGCGCAGCCCCAAATGCTGGTGATTTCGTCTCTGAAGGAGCTCTTTGTCCCCCTTCCCGACAATCTATTGGTGAACCTACGAGAGTCTCGCCACGTAGTTGATTCGTTCTTGGACAGCCTTCCGGAAATGTTCGTCAAGAACCCCGTACCAGCGCAATCCTGTTTGGGCCCAGCACTTAAGGCCGCATTTACCGTCATGAAACCCGTCGGTGGTAAAATGCTGGTGTTTCAATCGATTCAACCGAACATGGGGGACGGAGCTCTAAAACCCAGAGAAAATCCCTCCGTGATGGGAACGAACAAAGAGGTCGGCTTGTTGCGAAGGGACAACGAATGGTACCAGGTAACTGCCGTCGAATTCAGCCGCCAACAAATCAGTGTTGATATGTTCTTGTTCCCTTATTCCTACATCGACATTGCATCTTTGGGAGAACTGCCAAAGTATTCATCGGGATCTCTTCATTCTTATGTCATGTTCGACAGAGACAAGGACGGCCCGCGGTTTGAAGAGCAATTGCACAAGACGCTCGTGACAGAAACTGCCTTCGAGGCGGTGATGAGGACCCGGGTGACAAAGGGAATGAAGATTTCAAACTACTACGGAAACTTCAATATTCGTGGATCAGATTTGATGGCGCTTCCAAACGTAAATTCTGATTCTGTCTTTGGCTTCKATCTTGCTCATGATGGAGAAAATCTTGCAAGCAGCTACGTTACCATACAGTCTGCCCTTCTGTTTACCAATGGTGATGGTCAGAGGCGAATTCGGGTCATGACACAGGCATTCCCTACCACCACGGTAACCTCGGAGTTGGTCAGTGGAGTTGATCCTTTCGCCACTTTCAATCTCCTGGCAAAACAAGCCATTGATGTCAGTTTGAAGACGTCACTCGACAACGCGCGAATGCGATTGCAACAAACGTGTGTGGATTTGATTCGATCCGCAAAGGGTGGTGGTGTTCGAACGGTATCAGGCTACGCTGTACCTCAGGCGCCGCAATCTGGTGAGAGCGAAGACGATTCTCTACCACCTTCGTTGGAACTGTTTCCTCTCTACACCCTGGCCTTGATGAAGAATGTCGCATTCCGAGGAGGTACTGATGTGCACCCGGACGAGCGGTTACAGGCATTCTTTAACATCAATCAAATGTGGTTGAACAAATCCAGGGCATATGTCTATCCATCTCTCTTCTCGCTTCATGATATGGAACCAAATGCTGGCTACCCATCCGAAAGGGATACAGATGACGCCGTCGATGATTCCTTCGCTGGCCGCAATCGTGTGCTACTACCCAGTGCACTTCCTTTGACGATCGACTCGCTGTCTAGTGATGGTATCTATCTTGTAGATAACGGAGTCGAATTCTATTTGTGGATCGGTAGAGAAACCGATCCAAACTATGTCAATGAATTGTTTGGTGTTCCGTCTCTGGAGAATGTTGACCCCATGCTCAATTTGGAGGGCGGTGGTAAGTTTTCGGAACGAATTGCTACAATTATTTCGGCGTTGAGAGAGGATGAATCAGATCCATATTCTGTCAGTTCGAAGATTTTTGTTGTGAAGGAGGGCGATCTACATGCGGAAGCCCGCTTCTTCTGGTTTATGGTTGAAGATAGGGCTTCTTTCCAGGGTGGAACATTTAGCTACGAAGATTTCATGAATTTTGTTATGAATCCAAATGCCGGGCCAGGAGCACCGGGTGGACCAGCTCCTCCAGGTGCCCCTCAAATGCAAGGACGCGATCCCATGGCACAACACCGTGGGGGTCCTCCAGGCGGACCACAACCTCCTGGTCGCCAACAGTATGGCCAGGCTCCTTCGAAACCAGGACCGCCACAACCTGCATACGGGCAACCGCCTCCTCCTCAMCCCATGGGAGGAAGAGGACCTCCAGCACCACAGCAACAATATGGGCAGGCTCCTCCTCAGCCAGGACCACCTATGGCAGGACGAGGACCGCCTCCACCACAACAGCAATACGGCCAGGCTCCTCCTCAACCAGGACCGCCGCCCTCGGCATACGGACAACCACCCGGCCCACCTATGGCAGGACGAGGACCGCCGCCACCACAACAACAATACGGCCAGGCTCCTCCTCAACAAGGACCGCCGCCCTCGGCATACGGACAGCCACCCGGCCCACCTGTTGCGGCACGAGGTCCTCCATCTGCTCCGTACTCTGGTGGTGRACCACCGGCACCACCAAAACCTTCTATGCCACCTCCACCCGGTAGAGCTGTTCAACACAGTGCCAATCGGCGGGCTCCCCCACCCCCACCGAGAGGCAGAGGTCCACCCCCGCCACCTCCGCCGCGATAGGGTCGCTTCTTGCGACATTTGCAACAAGCTACCGGATCAGCAATCTGTTTCTTGCGGGCATTAAAATGCAGCTTGTTGAAAAAGAACTTCAGCAGAATAAAAAAGAGTTGTAAATCGACATTATTATTGTGATTCGTCTACGCTGGTTTATTTTACGCAAGGGATAGCATTCTCCAGGGCATCTCAGTTTACATAACAACCCTTAGGAGCGCGTTGTAATGCTTGTCCAATTTGATTTTGATGATAATCATATATTACTATCTCGAAGTCAAAATTTTACCTCGAATAAAATACCTGTTTTTGCTGTCTCTCACGCGAATTCATGAGGTTTGATTCCGGTAGGCTCCATACTAGCATCGTCTTCGTATTGGATATCCATTGGTCGCCCATCTGCATCAAGACTCTTTCGTCCCGCCTCAAGAATTGCTGTCCCTTGCATGGTAGTGTGGACGGTGGCAAGAGATCCGTCGTCATAGTCCGACGGTTTGGTTCTTCCTGAATTAATATTGCTGCAGGCATCGATGAAGTTTTCAAAAGACTTCACTCCATAACACCCTTGACCAGAGAACATGCCATTCGTGGGTGTGTACTTCATAAAAAGAGGATTCATGGATGCGTATCCAGCGGCATCGGTAGATACACAAGCGCCTCTGTGAGCTTGATCAACGGTGATTTCGCCCTTTGTGCCCATAAAACTGTGAAAAACGGGAAAATAGTGGATATTATGTTAGTTCTTCGTTGCATTCCTGGATTTTTTCCTTACCGCCGGTATGAAGTCCATATTAATAACCATTTCTTCAACTTCGTGATTTGATACTTACAAGAATCTTTGTTGACTGTGGACATCTGACTTTGGGGCCGCCCACGAACTAGTATACACAGCGCAACCCAACGTTTTATCATTGATATTTTGCCATTGGACGGTCAGCGTAATGGAATCTTCYGTGTCCATACCCTTACCCTTGGCCACTCCGGTCGAACCCGTAGCAGTCACCCGAACAGGTCGCGCAACTCCAGCAAGAGTCCATTCACTCCAATCGATGTGATGCGAGTTGAGATAATACGAAATATCCGACGACTTTCCAGCCCAAGCCTTAAAGGTCTCCAGTTGATGTTTCGGTTGGCTCATGTATGCGTACATGTATTGAAAGTTACCCAAGCCACCTCGGACTCGATCTCGGGCATCGGCGTAGAATGGATCGAGGCGTTTGTGAACTTCGACGCCGACCAAGACACCCTTTTCCGCGGCCGCCTTGGCCAATTTCCAGTGATGATCCAAGGTTTGAACAATTGGCTTTGTGACCATGACGTGCATTCCGCGCTCGATGCATGACAAGGCAATATCAAAGTGTGTGTCATCGGGGGTGAAGATAACGGCCACATCTCCGGGCTGGAAGGATTGAGCGGCAGCCTCATAAGCTTTGGGATCCACTGTATCATCTGCAGGAAATGTGTCACAGGTCAAATCCATGTCCTTGTATACATCTTTGATGTTTCTTTCCATGTGGGTGCGAATTCCCGGGAATTTTTTGCCCTGAGATGATGAAGAAAAACGTTGAATGAGTTTGATTGCACACAACATAAAAACAGTCCCTGGCATAGCTACATGAGTAGAATTATGCATTACCGTCGCAATAGGAACGTATGCATTGACGTACATTAACCCCACACATTCCCACGCGATCGACCTTTTGACGGCGACGTAGATCGAACATCGTGAGTGCTACGACACCGGCACCCTTGTCGCTATCAGCTGCCTTCCCGCCTACGTAGCCAGTGGTGTATTCACCGGTTCCCASCATGAGGACGTTGACCTTGCTCATAGATCCCATTTTTCTTTCGTATTGAATGGTGGTGTAGCTTTAATTTATAGGTGTTGTCGATAATTGTGTCAGCCGCAAATTGATTTGGAAGGAGGTAGGTGCGACAATTTTCTATAATCTACCGCAACACGGATACCAATGAATTTCAAGACTGGATGCTCTCCGCTCCACTATTTTCAAGAGAAAAAAGGTGGTTGCTGATCGATGATGTTGTGATGTTTTCATTTGTCATCGTGCGTCAGTCGTGACCAAAAAACGGTGCTTTTTTAGGAAGTTTTTTCCAGAAATTTTTCGAGAAAAAATGAAAAAGCCAAAAAAAATTGTGATTTCCAGTCGGGCAGGAGAGGACAATTGTTCGAGGATCTATCGAAATGAGAGAAGTCCAAAAGAAATCGTACCGGTAGTCTGGTCTATTCCAGGTACAGCATTATCCCTTTAGSGATGAGATTCATTGGTCGAGGCAAGATTGGAACAAGTTTTTGCCTTGTCGGTTGTTTCCATCCGAAGTCGGTTGCTTCGTACGTCCCTTCGTTTGCGGGGGCAGTCAATAAAGACTCCATTATCAAGCCTTTTGGTCAGAGGAGACTCTCGTCTACTTCCTCGTTGCCGTGTTCTCAGATGGAGGAGACACAGTCTTCTATCATCAAACCACTTAAGGTGCTTGCTCTTCATGGAAGTGGAGGAACTGCGGAGGAATTTCCGAAACGATTGACTGCACTAAACAAAGCACTGGCATTCCATGACAGTATGATTAACAGCAATGTCGACGAACAACTCCAACTAGAAATCACAGCCGTCCRAGCGCCCTTTGTTAAAAACGATGGTTTTTCGTGGTGGACCATGCCACCAGGTGTTCGTAGTTTCAACGCCAAGGAATACACAGGATTCGAAGAATCTTCGGCAAAGGTCCTGAAAGTTTGGGAAAACGGGGATTTCGATCTCGTGATTGGCCATTCACAAGGTGCTATTCTTGTCGGGGCATTATTAGCATTGAAACGGGCCCCCTATCATCCACCTGGAGGCTACATCATGAATGGCGTATCCTTCCCTAATCCGTATGCAAAGCAATTGGAATCATTGCAACAATCAGATGTCGATGGTGGGAAAGGATCTAATCCAAATATTCTGTTTTTGCTTGGTAGAAAAGACCAGATCGCACCAAATGCTACAGGTGAGAAACTTCGCGATCTTCTCCAAAAGGGGGGTTTCGGGGTATCATCATGTTACCACRCTGGTGGCCACGGTTTCCCTCAGGAAACCGAAGACGATGAAGCAATGAAAACGATTGTGGAATGGATTCTAATGCAAAGAAAAGGCCAGCAATGTTGATGTTTCTGTACAGGAATAACCACGTATGAATTGAATCAGATCCACATTATTGGCATATCTGTATGAATTGTTCTAGTGATCGCCAATACAGTGCTTCAAAACTAGGTACAAAAGAAATGAATCTCAACACAAGTGAAGATACTTTGTGGTAAAAAAAGTCCCACTATGTCAAGAAKTTATATGAACAAATGGAAGAAAGCATGAAAGTMGTTTCGCCATCACTCAAAGACAATTTAGGCATTTCCTAGTAAAAAATACAACTACTTATACAATGAATCACTGGTTCAAACCCCTGTAGTTGTTGGAACGACGATACGACATTCTTTTGGTAGAAGTCTTTCTTTTAGCACTGGTAGCCAGAGTAATCGCACTTCGAAATTGCGAAGTCCTCTTGATCAATTGTATCGTAAACCTCAGGACTTGTCACGACGCACACCGATGGATGTCCCCAAGATCCAAGACGCTCGACCATTGCCATAAAATCATCAGCATTGGCATTAAGGATCTGATTACGCCAGTGTTGTCTAAACTCATGTCTGTCTTCTTTCAAATGACTAATTAGCGCTTGTCTCCCCAACTTTTTGGGTTCGGTCATTATTTTGGCATCCATACGGCCAATGGCACCAACTATGGCACTCTTTGCTTCCAAAGGAAGTTCTCCGTTGTGAACCTGTTCCCAAAGCCAAGTTGCCCCATGTTCGTAGGTCTCAAGGGTACTAAAAATACCAGGGTCGCGATCACTTTGGTATATACATACGCCTGAATCAAGGTCTAAGAAAGACCACGCCTCTTGAGCTCCTTGACCGAAGCGAAGCTCGTTGAATAGGTAATAACCACCAAGATACTGAGTAACAACCATGTCGGCTCCTGGAATGCGTTCACCAACATCGTACAGAATTCCGCCCTTAGCAACATGGTTAACTCGAGTAGGCACAGTGAAGGCTTGGTTGGAAGTTTCGGATGAAAACTCTTCTTTGACTCTATGCATGCCCTTGGGGACCCACGGGTGCTCTTCTTCGGCAAAATTCGGAAAAGGTGTTTTTTGTGTGGCAAGCGGGAGACCGTTTTTCATGAAGTTACTCAATGGACCTTTGATATCAGTCAGTGCTTCGTGGTCTCCAGTGATTGACATGTGCATTCCGTTGTGATGCCCTCGCTTAAGTTCATCCTGCATCTTGACAAGACGCAGACCAAGTTCAGTAAAGTTGTCTTTGATCTGTGCAAGCGCTCTTCTCATTTGCATTAATTGTGTAATACCATACCATTGTTCTCGTACGAACCCAGAAAGGCTGTACCGAGACTCAACACGACTGGTCGTATATTTGTGTCCGTTGATTTGAACATCTTGTTCCATTTCGTTAATTCTTGCCTCCAAAATTTCAATAGCTTTCTCCTTGTTGCGAACATTGGAATCCCAGACAAATTGGCGAAATAGGATTAACATCGGTAGGCATGTATCGGACGCAATACAAGATCCACTGATGATCAATTTCGTAACAAAATGTTTCCCATCTGGAACCAAATAATAATCGTGATCGTCCGTCTGAACGATTTCTTCGATTATGGGGGTAATGGTTACACCCCCCGTGTATTTATCAATTTGCCGTTGCATCTCAACATCGTCGTGGACTTCCGTCCCTCCTTCTAGAAGCAATTGGCAAAACAGAGGGATGAGAACGACATCATCAAAATCCATATTTGACATGTCAATGGAGAAGTCCACGTAAGCAATACCGTTAGTGAAAGGTAGTTTGTGCTTGATCGCAGTAACATCCGTTTCATACAGATTCTTAATGAGATCGGACGGAGGAATGTACATGGTCTGGTTGAGCTCAGAGACTTCAAGACGAGGAATCTTCGCTAATTCTTCTTCCGAATCGCCGTTCTCTTGCATCTCCTTGAATTTTTGAGTTTCCGACATAACTTTCAATCCCTCTTCCTTGTTAAGATAGGTGTCCAAGTTATCCAACCAATTTTGTTCCAGCTTATAAGGAAAAAATAATGGTAAAAAAGAGGGAAATAATGCAAGTGAAAGATGTAAGCGAAAGCGCAGCTGCGAATATCAGATTGTATTATTTCAAACTCAATTTCCAACTTACTCTTTCGTATTGAATGGCATAGTTGGTGTCTGGATGGAGGCTTAGTGATACAGTATGTTTGTTATCCATCATTCGTTGGGTCATGAGTGTCAAGAGAAATTCTTGGCCTTCATTTTGGATCTCCGCTTTCAGGTTGAGGAACTCTGTTGCTGAATTCAGCGGCTCCAATGGTGCTTGACCATAATTCCAGTTCCTCAAAATATCTCTAAAATATTTTACTCCTAGGGGAACATCATCAGGGCTCTGTTCACGAAATTTAAATTCCATTTTGTGCATCGCAGCCTCCATGGCGTCAGAGTCGAAGCCTTTACTGACCACCTTCGCGAGTTCTTGCATGATTTTACGATCAGCAGTTGCTACATCTTCATATGATTCAATACCACTCACGCCTAGTGCCAAGACCCATTGTTGAAGCGAATGCTGGAAGTGTGTCACAATATCGGTCCCCAGGTTGGAATCGAAAATAATTTTTGGTACAAGTGCAGTATTCGAGCCTGCCAGCAACTCGTAGATCAACTGCCAAGCGATTTGGGTACGGAGGTCCATAGGCTCGTCATTGAGGATCCATGCTATGACCGAACGATAATCGACTTGTTCTTGATAATCGGGATAGGTAATGTTTTTAATTTGCTCCTCGACTTCTGTCAACTCTTGCCATGGTATCTGGGAATGATTTCCAACCGACGTATTATTTTCGTATTCACTCAATTGAACATCCAATTCGTTCAAGCAGACGTCAATAAATTCCTGACTACCGTAGCAGAACGCTTGTGCATTAGATGGATGGTAGTAGGTTTCGTAATATGCAATGACCTCTTGGTACGTCATTGTTACGACTTCTGAAGCTTCTCCCTTCGGATTCTTGCCGTATACATGACCCGGAAAGAGGTTGCTATATATGTGTTTTATCATAACCTCTTCCGGGTTCATTTGTGCTGCCTTGGCCTCCACGTATGCGTTTCTGAAGGAACGGGAAAAGGTAGGGAGGGGAGAGGTAGAAAATTGGTGAGTGCATTTCAGAGAGAGATGAATATTACATACTGGAATTTAGTCTGAATTCACATCATCCGAAACAAGAAAGTAAAATTGCAGCTCTCCGTCACACTATGGACAGAGTATTATTTGTCTTACCCACTGATGAGCAAATTGACATTGTCTGGAGATTCTAACCTCCATCCTTCCTGACGGTATATCCATTTGTGTTCATCCTTGATGAAAAGTGGATTGAATACAGCATCGACAGTCACCTTTAAATTGTTTCGAAAGTCGGCCAAGTTTCTTGATGCCATCACAAACGAAGTGCGATCTCGTTCGATCCAAGAATCCGAATAGGTTTGAAGAGACCCACGCTTCATTTGATTAAGGGGATCTTTGACGGGGTAATTCTCTGAGCCCGCCAACACAGCATTTTTCACAACATATTGTGCCCCATCATCTCTTTCCGAAGGCGTTCTGAAATTGATACCAAAAGTCGCATCTTGATACGGATCAATGGGAATCATTGTTACAATATCTATGCCTGACTTTTTGTGTTCATAAACTGCTAGTGTAGAGTTGACGCCAATTGTAGAGTTCGCATCGCTATAACTCTGGCTAGTCAACAATTCGTAAGAATCCGTGTGACTGTGTGTAATCTCTGAAATGACTTTTTCCGTGATCTCCGCCACGCTGACTGGAAGTTCGTCCTTCGCCTTCGTACTAGTCACGGCAAAAATGATCACACCGATCACCACCACGAGACCGACGGCAATAGTTGCATAACGCCGGCGTAGATATGTCCCATCTGCCGATCTTCTTTGTTTCATACTAGAAAGGTTGGCAACCGCCTCGGTTCCGATGGCTCTGTCGCCMGCATATCGCCGGCTACTCCTTCTTGGTCGCTGAAAGTTCATTCTGAATGTTCTTATTTTTAACAATGTTGTTTTTTGGTTTCCATATGACCGTCTACTCGGAGGCTTTGAACTTGGTTTCGATAAAGATCTATGGAAATTATTGGGAGTTGCAGTTTGTTCTTTCTTATTCCTCTCTGGGATTAACTTCAGCACGTTCCCTTGTACCGTATTTTGTATTTTGTCTTCCCACAGACTAAATATTGTAATCTCGATTTGCCGTAAGAGTACTAGTTTCTGGTGCGGAACTATCGTGCCGTTCGCTTTGTCGTTGTTACCGTTCATGCCGAGGTTCGCACAGTGCGGTAGAAAAAGTCGTATTGGTCTTGTGGGGAGGATATCAGCAATTCGCTTTTCCGTGTTGTGCTCGTGAAAATGACTCCTCTTTTCTAAACAATCATTCAAGTGGCATAATAATTCTCAATGCCTTCGATGTCATAAAATGACTTCTTCAAGCAACCAGAATCTCATAGTGATATGTTACATATCTATTGAAGGTACGAGTACGCTTCAAATTTCACAGTAGTCAATTACGAAGTAAAGTACTGTACTAAAGTACTTCGTACTACTGTATTTGATTGGCGATGCTTGATGCTTCGCAACAGGTGGAATCGAACTTCTTCGTACGTACAAGTAATGTAATCGTAATCGCTCCTGGAGTAGAAGTAGAAGTACGGTACTTGGTACTCGTTCGTACTTCCCATTTCGTACATCGTAGTAATGTTCCGAGTGATGTTTTGTACAGTTTGTACGTACAGTACCGTTCGTTCCGGTACGTTATGAAGTCAGTGCAAGGTACGGTAGGGGTTTCGTTCCTTACAACGATGCAACAAAACGACTCAAAAACGGGAAGATGGCAGTGGGGAATCAATCGGTTCCGAGATAGACGAATGACCGTAATCACTTACCATACTCATTTGTCCGATGATTGATTCCAATAAAATGGACACGAGCGACAGCAAAACGGTACCAGAGCTGACGACTGTATCTGATGTGGCTCCTCCTCCTTCGACTTCCCCTGCCGGAGTTCTTTCGGCACCAGCGACGTCAACGATAGACCCAAAGTCGGAACCAATTATTCGTGATTCTCTGGGAGGGATGTGGATATTAGACAAAACTCGCGGCGAGTGGTCCATGAGAGGCTACCTCGAGACATTGAATGTTCCGGAGTTGGCTATTCAGGCAAACGAGAAGGGAGAAAATGAATTGGATACTATTCAAACAATAGAACTAACGGACGAAAAAGTCAAAATTACAAAGCAATCTCGGGTCAACAGCAATCTGGTGGTCGAATTGACGTATGGAGTTGAGCTTGTTGAATATCTAAAACCYGACAGCCGTCCGAAGAAACAATTAGCTACGACAGAGGATCCAGGCAGACATTTGAAAATCGTGTCGTCGTTGCTTACCGTGAACGGGATGGCTAACGTCACGGACATCAAGCGACTGGTGCAAGAAGAAGAGAAATCATCGGTTTTGATCCAAGAATTGACCATTAATAATCCAGAGTCAAATAAGACGCATACCACCACTCGCTATTTCAACCCTCACAGCGAACCCGGTGAAAATGGAAGGAGTGGTGAACTGGGGGCAGCGATTGCTGCAGCGGAAACGGGAGGGACCCAAGCATCAAATGGGATAATGAAAATGGATACTGACTGAAGAGTTAAAACCGCGTTTCGAAGAATCGGCATAGAACGTGACCTTTTTCACTTGTCGGGGACCCCGTGAAGTGCCATGATGCAGATAAGTTCAGAAACAATTGACGTGTTCGTTCGTATTTTTTCTTTCGTTRCATTCCTGTCAGTTCATCTTCGAACAATGAAAATATTTCTGCAATTTCGGATGGCGTATTGACTTTTCGGTTTTTGTAGCTATCAAAATAGAGTACCGTACTCGTTGAGTTTTTGAAGCGATGCTTTGCTTAGACGTGCGAAGAACAACAACATGTGTGTTTGATGCTCCAATATGTTTCAAGTTTGATTTTAGCTATGAAATGTCTACGACTTCATRGTAATTGTATGGAACCAACTTGATGGCAGCAACGTCGATGACTGGCAACTCGGATCGGTGAGGTGAAAGAGTTGCATCAGAACCTAGCAAAAAATATTCTCTGTTGTCATCTCGGTAACGACTTGTATTCGATCTTTCGCAGCACGCTTCAGAAAATCTCTACTTGTGGAATACAATCTTGCACGAGGGGCGTCTGCCGAGATTCTATAATTCGAGYAAAATCAACACTCAGGAATGATCTGAATCAAAAGTTTGACAAAATCAGACTTGGGGGTGGAAAGAGTTTTCTATAAAATTGCTTTATTCGATTAGTTGTACTTCTGGAATCCCATGTCAATAGCGCGTTCACGGAATGCTTGACGCTTCATGTTGATACCGTACTTTCGGATCAGTCCCATACCTCCTTCACGTCCGGTAACTCGGCACGCACGGGATCCCTTTCCGTATCCCTTAGGATGGGTAGCGTACAGCTTATTGGGCTTTCTTGATTCTGCCATTTTTATATACTATAATATCTGCAGCGTTCAAAATAAATCATGAAAAAACAGTTGGAAAGTTAGAATCAAAAATAGTTTCCAATCGCACGATGATAAAGCATGGTTTCAAATTCGTCCACCCAGCCATGACGGAGGGACATCGTAACAAATGGACGGCGTGAAAGCATCATCAAGTGTTCATCTCAACTTTCTTCACGTGACTGTAAATATATAGAATTTATTAAAATACAAGCCGCTGCACCACTATTGATGACAGGTATCAACGTCGACCTCGCACAACACCCCGACAACAACCGGCTTGAGAAAAATATGTACGCCGACCTCCGACTCCCGATTGCTCCATCAAGAACCCTCTTTCTGTGCTTTTGGTCACCGTAAATATTACATTGATATTTCGTCACCTTATTCGTCATGGTAGGACCATCGTCAGTTGCTGCAACATACCTAATTTAGATCAAAAAGACGCAACAATAATCCCAGCGTATAGTTTGGTTGTGCTGTACGGTACATCAACAACGCCCGTCATATACGCGTATGCTGGATTAATTTAAAGCCAAATCGAAAAAATAGTAAAAGGTAAATTGGTTCATATGAATAATAAAATAATAAATAGCCATAGGGTATCTTCATACGCTATGAAAGCTACTAGTTCAACTAATTTCAAAATCGGAAGAGAGAATGGATTGTTATGGAAATGAGAAATGATTCATTCGATTCAACGTCGGTCATTTTGAAAATCGAAAGTCTACAACGGCAAGAATTTTTCATGAGAAAGGCCTCATTACTTTACTGTACGGTACTTAAACTGTACGTACGTACAGCAAAAAATACCTCTGTTATGGTACGTACGTACCAKGTACTGTACGAATAAAATTAACAGCACGAGTACAGTACGGTACTCGTACTTCGTAGAATCTGCAATTGAATTAGAGTACGAATACTGCGYAGTAGTAATACGCGCTACTCGTACTAGTACGGGTACCTGTAGTACCGGTACGGAAAGTATTTTTTGAAATCGATCCAAAGTGCCAGTGCGATCACAAGTACGAGACTCTACAGTACGAGTACGAACCGGAGAGTAAGACTCAATCTTCGACAATACGAGTGTCTTTTGTTTCCCAATACATTACCTTGCGTCAAGCAATAACAATGTACAATAGCTGTGAAGAAAGCAGAACCTTTAAGAAATGGACACCGACGAAGACATGGATGGCATCAAAGCCATCCGGACGTATATCGACCGGATGGTAGAAGGAGATGGCAAGTGCAGAGGAATGAAGGTGTTGTTATTAGACGCTTCTACGACACAAATCGTCTCCGCTGTATATTCGCAAACTGAAATATTGAGTAGCGATGTATACCTGGTATCCCGGTTAGACGACACCAAACAGCAAAAACAACAGCAATCTTCTGGGAAGTCCTCGCACCTCAAGGCTGTATGTTTCGTCCGACCGACGGAAGCGAGTGTTGGAATGCTAGTGCGGGAGCTGAAGGAACCTCGATTTTCTGAGTATCACTTTTTTTTTAGTGGAATCCTTACTCAGGGCCTTTTGAGATTACTAGCCGAATCGGATATGACTGAACGAGTGAAGCAAGTTCAAGAGTTTTATGGTGATTTTGTTCCCATCAATGATGACTTGTTAACATTGCAATGCCGAAATACCCTGTCGATGTCAATGGCTGCGGGGACATCATGGGCACCCCAATACGCCCACTTATACGAACGCAACCTTCGTGGGCTTCAGGGCATGTTGCTAGCTCTCAAACGACAACCACTAGCAGGTATTCGATATGCAGGGCAATCGGCATGTGCCGAAGAACTTGCCAAGGATATTTTTGATGCGATATCGACAGACGAGATTTTCCACTTCCGTAAGAGGAGACGAAATAGTGCAGGAGCGCTCTTGTTAGTATTGGATAGAAGAGACGATCCTGTAACGCCCCTATTGAGCCAATGGACGTATCAAGCCATGGTACACGAGCTGCTGGGTCTGAATAATCACAGAGTTGTACTCAAGGGTGCTCCCAATATTGCGAAAGATTTGGAGGAGGTGGTGCTCAGTTCGTGCCAAGACGATTTCTTTCGTGAAAACCGACACAAGAATTTCGGAGAATTGGGAGAGAATATTCAGAAACTGTTGCAAGATTATCAAAAGCAAACTGCGCAGCATAATACATCTAWCCTCAATACCATCGAAGACATGCAAGCATTCATGGAGAAATTCCCGGAACTGCGATCACGATCGCACAACGTTTCAAAGCACGTTGCAATCATGGGAGAGTTAGCGCGACTTGTAGATGTATGTTCTTTGTTGGATGTATCCCAATTTGAGCAGGAACTTGCATGTGCTGATGATCATACGGCGCATTGGAGAGAACTCATGGAGAAATTAGATTCACCAAGTGTAAAAATACCCGACAAATTACGCCTTGGTCTTTTATATGCGCTCCGTTACGAAACGTCTGGGAATATAAACATGGTACAGCATGCCATGAAGAAGGGCGGTGTCCCTCCTGATATGGTCAATCTATTACCAGTCATTCTTCGGTACGGCGGCAGCAAATCTCGAGGTCCTGGACTGTACGGAGATCCAAACAACATTATGAGCAATTTGACGAAATCATTTATGACTAGTGTTCAAGGAGTTCAAAATGTCTATGCGCAGCACGTCCCAGTTCTAATGGATACGATACAATCCATAACAAAAGGAAAATTAAGAAAAGAGACACACCCTTTCGTTCCAGGGTCGATCAAGACAGTTCCAGGTGTATCTCCAGAAACTTTGGTACCCGATGAAATCATTGTGTTCATGGTGGGCGGTATCACCTATGAGGAGGGCAACAAAATCGCCGAGTTTAATCAAGTTCACCGGGGGAAGTTTCAAGTTTTATTGGGAGGAAGCACGGTACACAACAGCACGAGTTTCTTGGAGGAGTTGCGAATGACAAAGTGACAGTATTACTTCGTATTCTTTAGGAAAACTTTGCCCTTGCGTATGTTCTTTAATCTCTCCCGGTCGATATGTTGTTCTTTCCATAACCTTTTGAATTTACAATTTATTGTGAGAGAAATGGAGCTGATGATGAAAGTAATACTATATGCAGTTGTTCTGATAACCTTTTCAACTTGATTTTTCAATTGACAGAATACTAGGCATCGTGTTGAGCAAACAAAGACAATTTGCCAGATTTAGAGTAAATCTGTTTTGGCAATATCTTTGTGGGATCAGCATTTTGTTGTCAGCTTTACTAAGGTTATCTATTCTGGTAGCAATGTGTTGCTTGAGTTGCTGTAGTTTGAGCTGGTTGCTTTAAATCTACAAGAACTTTGAACCCCCCTAAAATCTACTTGAGGATTCTTTTATGATTTGTCATTTTTTAATTATCTCTAACTTCTCTCATCCCAATCCAATTCTTGGGATATGGGGATGTACCTGATTTGTCACCAAATTATTAAAATATATTTCAAGAAAACATCATTATGAATCAATTCATTCCTACCAAGTTGCTGTCATTTCTTGTTGTCAGTCAATTCTTTAAAGTAGTTGATGATCTCTAACAAGCAATGTGAATCCATTAGCTAACCCTCCATTATTTCTGCTTGGTGGGAATTCCCTAATTTTATGATACATATCAC
The DNA here is from genome assembly GCA_900660405.1 of Pseudo-nitzschia multistriata. Lineage (NCBI taxonomy): Eukaryota > Bacillariophyta > Bacillariophyceae > Bacillariales > Bacillariaceae > Pseudo-nitzschia > Pseudo-nitzschia multistriata. The sequence goes on along the minus strand of CAACVS010000603.1, from coordinate 18,826 downwards.
AGTACTGATTTCTCATAATCACAGAGGGTGGCTACTAATTTTGATCATGAGACTATCTCTGGTGATGCACCAAACCTGTATGACTATTTTSTCAACATGATTTCAACAATTAAATGTTGATAGATGGTGTGATGGATCTCCAACTACTACTAGTAGTTGCTATTGATGGATGCATACACTGCTGAAGACCAATTTGAACAAGATTCTCTTCATGTTGTTGGCACAATAACAAAAACAAAAACAAAAACAAAAACAACAAAAACAACAACAACAACAACAACAACAACAACAACAACAACAACAACAACAACAACAACAACAACAACAACAACAACAATTCACTTTGAACCTGGTGGTGCCTGCCTACAATCCTAATTCCACTTGGCTTGAAGTGTCAACAATAGGAAAAAGGCAAGAAATTGCTTCATCATTCCAATACATCAYGCATCAGTAGCATTTTTGCTCAGATTACATCACTTTTGCTGATATCACCATAATCTACCTGTCTGGAACCATTGTACTAGTAGTACTAGCTAACAGCTGTGGACCAAAGACTATTTCTTCTAGTTCAGATGCCCAGCAGTGTATGGCTCACGGCTCCTTGTAGAACATATCTACTAGTAAATTCCAATGACACTGTTAGTAGTAAAAGCACTAAGAACCTTACCATCCTTCCGACCAATTGCCATTGATACTCTTGCTACATGTCTTACCGAATGGTTAGACACTGGCACTGTTTCTTCAGAGAATATCCTGTATCCTTTCATCCAGTTATTCATTTCCAGAGCAAGATTGGGTGGCAACACATGTTTGCCGGTCACATTTTGCTCCAGTGGAATACTGATCTTGATCTTCATTCCAGCTCTTACTCTCCCATAGTTTTGGGCAGCTATCTAGTGGAATTCTTTCTTACCTCCTCCTCTATCATTATGGGAGAAGCGGAACAAGGATCTCCATGGCTATACACTTTCTCATAAGCAAGCAAARCATCGCAGGAGAGTGGTGATGAAAGTTTGGACCTTATTTGCATTGAAATCTCAGACCTGTCCGTCCCATGCCCACCTATTCCMAGAAAATATGGAAGCCTTCTTATTGCAGACGCCTACTTTCATGCTCTCATATTACCATCAAGTCTACTAGAAAATGATTCTGGCRAGTGTCTCTCAAGCTATGAGTGCTTTGGTCTCCAACACCCGTCCTATTACCCAGTACTTTACACCATTGCTTCATAGTAAACAACCTCCAGAGAGTGTCACACAAGCCTTGCTGGTCTTTGACGCRTACTCCAAAAAGAAATGACACAAACAGCCAGTTGTGCCAGATACTTCTCTGGCTCCTCCTGTCAACTCTTCCAGTTTACTCCAAACCAAGTTACAACAATTCTTTTAAATCCAGCAGCAAAACACCTGGTTGCACTTCCATCAACACTCCTCGGAGGGAAGTTCCGCCCCTYGGAGCAGCTAGAAGCATACTTTCCAACAAAAGCTATGGTTCTGGCCATCTTAGTGCCTCTTCTAGTTCACGAGGAGGTAAAATATAATATTAAGATTTTTTTAACAACCTTAGTACCATAGGTGACACCTAGTAGTAAATCTAAACCTTCTTGGTAGATATAAACTTCAGCAGCAGCCCAACTGTTCTTTGTGTCCCTTTGGRAGAAATGCAACCATCACAATCTTCATGTGCATAGGACCACGACCACTGCAGATTAGCTCCAAGTTTATCATGCTGATGATTTCCRCCATATCCCCTCCTGTGATACCCAATTCATCTCTTACTTGAAATGTATCAAAATAATGCCAGCGAACAATGAAGTTTAATTTTAGTTCTGGTACACTAGTACTAGTAGAAGATGAATCTGTTGTTACTTCCTCCCTCCCAGCACTATGACCATCCATTTGTTGTCCCTGTTTGGAAATCCCCTTATTTACAATAGCTTCATTGAACCACCAATGATATAGCAACACATAGCTAGAATCAGTATGACCATAGAAAAAATGAGCATGCATGTGATTAAAAATTATTAGTACTAGTACTAGTAGTACAACTACTACTAGTACTAACAACAAGCAAGGGAACAAACAAAATGTTGACAGTGGTACAATGCACCTCTTTTGGACAAGAATGACCAATATAAGAAAGTCATTTATATAGAGAAGCATTGCCTCAAAAAGTACTTTATTTTCTTGGCTACTACTACTAGTATCCTCGTCCTCATATGCAACAAGCAGTACTAGTACTACTAGTACTAGTAGCAGTACTAGTACTACTAGTACTAGCGGCACAACAAAAGAATGACTGTTCTTGCTGGAACCCTCCTTCATCTTCTTTGTTCAACCTGAAAAGTCAAAATGACATGATTTAAAGGCTCTGTTTGAAGGCTCATTCCAATTATACTATCAGTACCAATCTAATAGGGATAGGACATAAAAATGCTATTGGACAAGATTAGTATGGCAATGCTTACTACTAGRGGACTCTCATTTTGGGACGGAGGAAGTACTTCATTTCGTTCGGCCATGTGTTGCTGAATTCACTTCTTCAGAGTTTCGCTGGTCGCGTATTCTTTCAGTTTGCTTACGCTTGCTACAAGAACCGTGCTGTACGGTACCAGTTGTAGTACGTTATCCCTAAGGTCAGCGTAGCTTCCACGTTCGGAACAGTTGGAGATTTTGTCATGGGACGGTTGATGTTGAGATGATCCGAGACAAGAATTGAAATTATGCGCGCTCGCGGACTTTGGAAACCTTATTCAGTCATTRATATATATATGAACCATATTTGTTAATCAATATGTCGTAGTAGTGTCTCAAAGACATGATTTTTGATTTTTGATTGCCTTTTTTGGAGAATACCAGCGAAAATTCGACAGCCAGGCACTTTCGTGTGGCCGATCTTGTGCTCCCTTCAATAGGTACGAGAGACGAAGCAATTGTAGTACTGTGTGGTACCAGTACGAAAAGTTGAAAAACAGATACTACCAATACCCTCTCACATGCCGTACGAAGAGGATCAAAGCTTCGGTACTGGAATGTACTTCTACTCTCTGCTCAGCTGTAACAGATAGCAAGCGAGTGCTCAGCTGCAACAGATAGCAAGCAAATCGCGAAGCATATCAAGGACTAGATACCAGTGCCACTGCGTAGTGATAGAAGCAAGCAATCCRTACTAATTACCTTGAGACACAACCCGTTTCACCATGGGATGTGGTGCATCATCTGATGCGGGGGTTGTGGCCCCTACTGTCGCGCAGGTCAGAGAGGACGAGAAGATTGGTGCAGCCATGGAGGAAATGCAGCGAAAGGATGAACTTAAAATTAAATTGTTGTTACTGGGCGCCGGAGAATCTGGGAAGTCGACGATTTTCAAACAAATGAGAATCATATACGGTACCCCTAGAACAGACGATGACTTGCGGATGTTTGGTGTGGTTATTAGATCGAATTGTATCACAGTCACGAGGAAACTGTGTCAGCTAATCAGACTGCTAGAGCTTGAGGACGATCTCGAGGAAGAAGAGGCAGCTGAAGGAGCTGAAGATGGCATGACTCCATTTGAGGCATTTGAACTATTAGTTTCCCATTTGATAGAAGGTACTGCTCCGCCCTTAACTCCTATTGATCTTTCTAATGACTGGGTTGGTCACCTGGCAACAGCTGGATTGGGACCAAATAACGACGCTCAAATGTTTTTACAAATATGGAAACCAATTAAAACCTTATGGCAGGTAAGTCTCGGTTCTTTTGCGCTCGTTTTTGATTTTTTGCAGATTCGAATCTAGGAGTGTCATGATTACCTTTACAAGGGAAAGCAGTTTCACCTAATATAAATGCGTTGATTTATTTTGATTTATTCTATTTCATACCGCAGTCCAATTTAATGAGAGAAGTATGGCAAAAACGTTCGATTGTAAATATTATCGATGGCCACAAAGAGTTCCTTGATTCAGTTGATCGAATCGCATCACCGTCATTTAAACCCACGCAGCAGGACCTTCTGCTTGCACGTGTAAAAACTACCCAAGTTAATATGGAACGATATCGGATTGACGGAATCGATTTTGAGATGTATGATGTAGGAGGTCAACGATCAGAAAGACGTAAATGGATTGACTGCTTCGACTCTGTGGATGCTGTTATATTCGTTGCTGCTCTGTCAGAGTACGATCAGAATCTTGCCGAATCGAAGAGAACGAATAGAATGGTTGAAGCGCTGGAACTTTTCCGTTCAATCTGCAACAATAGAGCATTTGCCAACACATCTGTGCTGCTGTTCCTTAACAAGAGGGATATATTCGAAGAAAAACTTCAGTACAGTGATATTGCTGCACAAAAGCCTTTTGCAGATTATGCTGGCCCTCCGAACGATTTCAACAACGGCGTAATTTATTTCATTGAAAAGTTCAAGGAGTGCTTGATCAATGATGAAATGACTGATTCGTTTATTCAAGCGTGCACTGCTACCGATACTACCAACAGTAAGTATCGATAACATTAGTGTATCTTTCGGATCTTTGACACTCCTCCTGTCAGACACTAATTCCCTATTGTTTCTTCCATTTCGATTGACTTTCAGTGGAATTCGTGCTAGACTCAACGCGAACAATCATCATGACTGATAACTTGCGTAGATCGGGTTTCCTTGGCGCAGGGTAAAATGATGTCCATGAGTCTAGAGAAACAAATAATCGCGGTATGATTAGCACTGGACGCAAATGAAAAACTGGTTAGTTCTGTACGTTAGGGCTAAGCCCTTGGACACGCCATACCCTGCCAGTCTCTGAACATGCCAACGCACTCCTTGATGGGTTTTTGTAACCCACAAGTGAGTATATTGTAGTAATAGATGGAGTAGCTTTTCAGTGTCTAGTAGCTTAAGTTCGTTTCCGAAGTGGAATCAGAATAGACATGAACATGAATCTTTGGAAATTTCAGAACTGTGTGTTGTGCAATTGCAATCACTTAGACTAGTTTAGAATTTGCAGATCAAAACTAGTAGAGGGTCACAAAATGACTTGGTTGCGTTTCCAGTACTGAGACCAGTGCACATGCAAATGCCTCAGAAAATAACTTGTCCAGTCCACAACGGATAAGTTAATTTCTGATGGATGTCATGCAGAGCCACATTCAACTTCCCCACTTGATGAGGACAATCTTCCATGTCTATCTCCACTGCCCTCCCAGATTCACAGAAAATCTCTAAATCATTCCAGTTCTGGGAATKAAAAGGAAAGCTTTCGAAAGTTAATCAGTGACCTGAATGATCTGCACCTTCAGCAAAAACCATCACCATCTTTCATCCCYGACCTCTTCTGATGCAAGTACCTGTTCATCTTCATCTTCTGGCACCACAACAGCTTGCCTAACACAGGTTACTTTTATCAGTGATAGCAAGGAGAATCCAATCCAGATTTGAATACACAGAAGTATATGCAAATGGCACCATGGCACCAGACTTTGATCTGATTGAACAGACCTTTCAAGCCATTCAGAATCCATCCATCACTTACTCTTTCTCTTGGGTGAAAGGACACCAGGATAAGACCACTGATTTTGATCATCTTCCTCTACTAGCCCAGCTGAATGTTGAAGCTGACGGTTATGCTGGCGCCTTTCAAGCACAACTGACAACGCCCTATTTCATCACCCTGGTTTTACCATCATGTCCAGTGGTTCTTCAGATCCAATCCCGTTCAGTGACAAGCCAATATAAGAGAGCTCTTGCAGACTCCTGTTTGATTCCCTGATACCATGCATACTGGGCAGACAGAAACCAGTGGCCATCACATGTCATTGTTGATATTGCCTGGAAGTCCCTAAGCATTGCCATCAATTGTATATCCAGGAATGTCCTGGTCACCAAATGTTGCAACCACATGCTGCCCACTGCCAATATCTGCACTCAAAAAGTGAAACAACCAAACCCATGACACTTGTTGTCTTTGCCAGATGTTAGAAGATTCCAAGCATCTCTTTAGATATTCTCCCCCTTTCATGCATCAGATGAYGATGACAGACCATCGCCTCCCTGCAAGGACGACAAATGTCCAGCATTGGATTCCAGTCAATTGCCACTGACACTCTTCCTAATTGTCTTACCAAATGGCTGGACACTGGCACAGTTTCCCTAGAGACATATCCTGTGTCCCTTCATCCAGTTATTCATTTCCAGAGTGAAATTTGATGGCGYCACATGTTCGCCAGTCATGTCTCACTCCAGTGGTTGACTGATCTTGRCCTTCATTCCAGCTCTCACTCCCCACTTGTGCTGGGGAGCTATCTTGTGGAGTTCTTTCTTCTTACTTCTTGTATCTCATTATGGGAACAGAGAAATAAAGATCTCCATGGCCACACTCTTTCTCAGCAGCAAGTCAAACATCCACAGCAAGCACTAATGAAAGTCCACACTCTGTTTGAACTGAAACCACAGACGTGTCCATCACATGCCCACTTATTCCCAATTTCTGGATCTGCTTGTTCTTATTATAATGAAGTTATTTGGGTACATGTGTGGGAGGGAAGTGACTATAACTTCTTGTACTGGTGGTTTTTCTGACTACTAAATACTGCACAYTTTGATTGTACCAATGACCTATTTGTCCAGATGCATGCCAGGTGGTGGTGGTTGTGCTTATGGTTGTGGCTGTTCTATTCAAAGGCTTCAATCACTATATTGAAGTRTCACTGCATGTTTCCGTGAGAAAGAAAATGGCTACAACTTCTTACTCCAAAATTGTACAAGCAGGTATCAAGAAACCCAAATATTTGGAATTGGGACTACCAGCAGGAGATTGGGGGTGGTCTTTTTCACAAGAACTGCTAGCCTAAATGATGAGCTATTTGTTCTTGACTCAGCATTTCAGCACAAGATTTTTTGTCTGCACATTCATTACAAATTACTAAATCAATTAGAAATTGAACCATGACACAAGGAAGCTTCTTGTTTTTATCTTCACCTAAAATTGCTGCTGCTAGTAGTAGAGAAAAGCATTTTTTATTTTACCTATTGGCTTTCAAACTCACTTTTTACTGCTATCAAAGCTTAACATACTACTACTATGCAAACTAGGTTTTGTACTAAATTGATTTATTTTATTCAAGCAATAGTGCAATATGTACCAAAACACTGCTAGAAATACCATGTAGCTCAATCTTCATAGAACACACAAGATTTCCTTTAATGCATATTACAAAAAGGGTAACTACATAAGCCAGAACCAACATACATGTGATGGGCAAYCATTGAAAACTTAGAAAAATGAATACCAGCATCTGATGGCAGGATCATTGTATAAARAGTCCTGGAACTATAAAGCAGAGAACAGTAATGATGAAACAAATAAAATAGGGGTCATTGTAGTAGAGGTTGAAAGCTATAAAACATGAACCTGTAGCAAAGTTGTACACCCTTTTAAGTCCTTTGATACCTTGTGACCCAAACAACTTTTCCCATACTGGTCTACAGCTTTTAGAGGGAAAGGAGGAAGCTTTGCTCCCTTTGCATGTAAAGTCAGAAAATTCTTACTAGTAGTACTACTGTGTTGCCTTTCATCCTTTGACAAAAATTAACTTGTGAACCACATGTTAATGCCATCATGTGTAGTAACCAAAATTCTCACATAAATGTCCAGTAGGCAATTCTGGCTTCAACATTTGAATTTTGATTAACAGCAGGAAAGAATCACATGAATTCAGTCACTATATCACTCCCAAAAAAAATGCTTAGTACAAGCTGAAGTTTCAATAAATATGATGTTCGGTGTATGAAACATACCAGCCGATCAAACCAGCAATAGTTTCATAAATTGAAAGACAGACAACAGAAATAGGAGGACAGAGCCAACCATATGAGGAATAACATAATTGAATTGACTTCTTGAACAGACCAGGCTCCTACAAGTTTGGTTTGTTTTTTAATCTGCAAAAWTTTTTGTTGCAAGTCCCTTTCCTTGGGTAGAGAGCACCAGGGCCTTTCATTTGCTTTGTTCAGCTTCAGAGGTTGTCAAATGCTACTTGGTTCAGTGATTTTGGTAGATTTGGCATAAGATTTGACCATTCAGAGCAACACCAAATTCCAGTGATGCTTCACAAGCCTCTGCACAAGTATTCCTTTTTTTCCTGGGTTGTTTCCTGGTGATAGGAGTGGGGGCTGTCTAAAGTTTTCTGGAATGAGTGTTCCTGTGCCTTTTTATTGTATAGCATTTCTGGAAGAAAAGCACAATTTTAGTAGTTGTAATTTTTTCACATTCAATATCCAGTCTTGTCTGATACATTTGAATAATGAATAACATCATATTCCTTGTCATATGACTACTACTAGTATCTTCCTCTTTTCACTAGCTTCTGATTCTTTGTGGGGGCTATGATCTCTCATAGGTGACTAATGGGGACCACCAAGATAAAGCTTTTAGATTTACTAGTTGACCCTTAGTTAATTTTCTACATATGTTATTTGTACTGTGTGTGGATTTTTGGCCTTCTTTTTGCCATGTATTCACTGATGGGATTAAAAATTTCAAGCCAAAATAAGACAGTGAGCATGTGTACACAAAACTACTAGTATTTGGTCAGATGACTCATGGGATTCAAATTTCAGCACCTGGAAATATACTACCAGTAGTAGTAGGTATCAGTATTTTTGTCAAAGTAGTCATWATGTAAAATTAGGGCCCAAAAACAATGACTGAAGTTGTAGATTTGTGTGAACACCAATTACAATACATAGTGACAATGTTATTGAGTTTTTTGTTGTTCATCATACTTCACCTCTTTAGAAACACTTTTTAAAATAATTTTGCTGCTTATGCTAGTACTAGGAAAACATATTGTTGAAGTATGTTGTGCCCAAAAATTTCCTATGCTTTTGTACCTTTTATAGACTTGAATGTCCTTTGCTGGTCACATTTTGCTCCAGTGGTTTACTGATCTTGATCTTCATTCCAGTTCTCACTCCCCACTTGTGTTAGGGGGCTATCTTGTGGAATTCTTTCTCACCTCCTATATATCATTATGGGAGCAGCAAAATAAGGATCTCCATGGCTACACACTTTCTCATAAGCAAGCAAAGCAGCGCCAGCAGGTGGTGATGAAAGTTTGGACTTKATTTGAACTACTAAAATCACAGACCTGTCCGTCCCACGCCTACCTATTCCCCCCAGAGGATATGGAAACCTTCTTATTGACTACACCTACCTCCATGCTCACATATTACCATCAAGTCTACAAGAAAACAATTCTGGCAAGTGTCAATCAAGCCACGAGTGCTTCRGTCTCCAACACTTGCCCTATTACCCAGTACTTTATGCCAATGCCTCATAGTAAACAACCACCATAGAGTGTCACACAAGATTCACTGGTGGTCTTTGATGCATACTCCAAAAAGAAGCAACACAAACAACCTGTCGTGCCAGATACTTCTTTGGCTCCTCCTGTCAATTCTTCCAGTTTACTCCAAACCAAGTTAAATCAATTCTTCTAATTCCAGTGAAACAAACCCCTGGTCGCACTTCCACTAAAACTCCTCAGATGGAAGTGCCACCCCTCAGAGCAGCTAGAAGCATTCTTTCCACCAAAAGCTATGGTTCTGGCCATATAGTGCCTCTTCTAGCTCACAAAGTTAAATATAATATTAAGATTCTTTTTAGACTTGAACATCCTTCAATATTACCCGTACATCAGATACTAGCCCCCCATAAACTGCCCTAACAATCACTTTGCTCTCATCATGTTCAGCATCCGAGAGAGTKTTCTGGACCTCTTCCAACCTTGTTCTGCAACAATACTAATTTTGAGAACATGCACCTTTAGAAAAAAAAAATGCCGCTGCATGACTAACAAATTTATAAAAATACACCTCACAATTCAGGGTCATCTAATTGTAGAAAGTTACTGTCCTCTAAATCACCTGAATTTCCAAAAGCTTCTGATTTGACCAATTGGAATGAAGATTATTTGTAAATTTACCTCTTTCAAGGTTAGGGATATGTACAGGGAAATCATTTCCAATCCTTGTTCCTTTCAAGCTAAACTCATCCTGTATTAAATCTTCAATCATTCCTTCCATACAGCAACAGCAAATAAAATATTTTTTGTTGCATCAAAACAAATTTTTGTTCTGCTGTTGTTGCTAATCTTCTCCTCTTCCTTCACTCTTTTTATTGGTACTGTGCATTGTACTACTACTGCTAGCACTATCATCATGCCTCCTGCAATTAGTACCCCTATTGTATTCTACTGCGGTGAGTGTTGGGAACTAGAAGGGAAGAAATCAAAGGTCAAAGGCTATAAATCTCAATCAACTACTCAAGTTGCTGTCAAATATGTTGCAGCAGGATTRAAAAGACATATCTCACACAATTCTGAATGCTACTGTTTCTATATATTGTTGCCATTCCAAGAAGATATACTCACCAAAGATATTTGTGTCAAGTGTGACAGTCCAACCTTTGGCCTCCAACTCGATGAAGATGAACTAAATGGCCGTGCCTTCTTGAAAGATATCACAAAGAAATCAAGTGCCACATCCATGTTTTCTAATTGGCAAAGTACAAGAAATAAAGTCCGCAGTGCATTTATTGTAACAATCAATAACCAACCTGTCTTCAGCAAACAATCAGCTATTGAAATACTTGAATCATTGGCCAAAAATGGTGTCACCACATTCAACGTTCAATTTGCTCCAGTTGCCAAAGCTACAAGTATTCAAAGATGGAAAGAAGTTGATGAATACAACTTACATGCACCAACAGACAAATTCAACACCACTGCCGAAATCAATTACGCAGCTTTATGTGCCATCACCACACTACGAGGTACAGGTCTTCATGTCCCATCTCACCTTGTCTCTGACAAAATGATACAACTTACAATCAATGCCCTTATGTTGCAAACGGCTACTAAGGAAGAAGAGGCACTTGGCCATTTCACATGTCAGAAACTCAAGAAACTTGATAATTGGCAAGAATGGCTACATGCAGAATGCAAACAACTTGATCAATTCCACGACCTCGAAATGTATGGAAAACCAACACCACAACCTCCAAAGTCAATTCTACTGCAACCTCATTGGCAATACCAAGTTCAAAAAATGGGCAAACGTYAATCCCAAAATTGTTGTGACGGCTCAAAACGTGCTGCCCCATTACTCCACGCAATTGCATCCGCCTACTCCTCATGTGTGGAACAACAACCAGTACAACAATTGTTCTTTGCTCTTACCGCTATCCTCAACTATAAACTCTATGCTGGTGATGCAAAAGACGCATATGCTCATTCCCCACCTCCTGAAGTACCAACATTCGTTACCATCGACAGACAATAAGCAGCTACTAGTACTAGTAGTACTACTACTAGTAGTACTAGTAGTACTATTCTGTCTAGTAGTASTACTACTACTTCTCTGAGCAAAAAAGATGGGCAAGTATTCCAATCTTACCACTTACACAATACAAATAGGGATAATACATAAAATGATGTTGGATGATGATTTCAATGCAAAAGGAACCATTCAAAATGTCCTACTAATATTGAGCATATTCATCTCCATTTGTTATTGGGACACATATTGCGGACCGGAAGGACGTAATTATCTCCTCTACTGTTCCGTACAGTACGTACGGTACATTGTACGGTAGAAATAATATCTCTCAGCTCTCTCTCAAAAAGTGTTATCGGTGTGCACGCGCGCACTAGCGAAGTCTCATTGGCGACCGGCCATGCCGACTCAAAACGGTCGTTGTCGGTCTTGTTGAAATGTGCTTCACCATCCTCATCCGGTCTTAATTAATATTGTTCATAGCTTTCTCTGTACACAAAGTACGAGTAAAAAACTATCTGTTGCTGCCATCTCTAATTTTGTATCGAGTTCGGCTTACTACGGGCACGAGAGAACAAACACGAAGATATTACTATTACCGTACTCTGCTGTATCGTGCAAGAGGTCTCGAAGAGTCTCGAAGAGTTTCCACTTGCTCCCTTGTATTAGAATAGTGTAGTAAACTCCAACACAATGACGACCCCTAAACCCGTCCAAGGAAACAGTGATTTCACTACGTTCAACATCCGCCATGGATTCGCGGAGGCATTAGTCAGAGGAATGAGATCGTCCTTTCTAGGTGACCAGGACTACAACCATTTGATCCAGTGCGAAACGTTGGAGGATGTCCGTTTGAACTTGACAGAGACTGATTATGCCGATGCCATTGCCGATTTCAACTCGCTAACGCCAGCCATGCTACAAAAGGCTGCCGTAGAAAAGGTAGGTTTTAGCGAGATCAGCTAGAAAGAACAAATTTTCATTCGACGGTGGTGGCAAAAGGACTGCCTCTCTGTATGAAACGACGATCTCGTTTGAGCCTAAGGCTTCGGGCTAGGGGCTTTCCCTTCCTGTAAGGAAAGGAATGACACGGGAGCCCATAGACTACTGAAGAATACTATCTAACGACGTCACTTTCGGTTGATTCCCTTTTCTGGCCAAACGATACGATGCAATAGCTTGTTGCCGAATTCAAATATTTGAGAACACAAACGGTAGAACCGCTTTCTACGTTCCTTGACTTCATCACATATGAATATATGATTGAAAACATTATGCTTTTGCTTAAAGGGGCTTTGAGCGGACGCGATATCAACGAACTTTTGGAACAGTGCCATCCGCTGGGCATGTTCAAGGATTCTACCATGCGTAGTATTCCCACCTTCGAAAACAGTGCCAAGGGTTATTCCGATCTCTATACAACCGTTCTTGTTGATACACCAGTAGGTCCTTATTTTTCGAAATTTTTGCAAGAGAGTGCAGCACACCGTGGTTCCAGTTCTCGAAATGTACTCGAAGAAGTTGAAATCGAAATCATCAAGTCTTCTTTGATCAAGTTCTGGCTCGAAGATTTCTATCAGTTCTGCGCATCTTTGGGAGGGGACACAGGTGATATCATGTGTGATATTTTGAAGGTACGGGCGGACACCAACGCAATTAACATTACCCTAAACTCTTTTGGTACCCCTTTGAATGAGCCTGGCATGCGTACCACCGACCGCAAGCGTTTGTATCCTGCTGTTGGCTACTTGTATCCCGCTGGAACTACGATGTTGACGGATGTTGCTGACGAAGATGAAATGGGACGTGTATTGGAGCTTTTCCCTACTTATGCAGCAATCTGGTCGATTCATGCTAACGGATCTGGAGATAAATCTATCGATGATGCTTTCTACGAGCGTGATGTTCAGAAGTTGGAATTGGCCTTCGAAAATCAATTCCACTTTGGCTGCTTCTATGCTTATGTCAAACTAAAGGAGCAAGAGGTCCGTAACTTGGTTTGGATTACAGAATGCATTCTCCAGCAGCAAAAAGACGAGATTGACAAGTTCGTTCAAGTTTTCTCCCAAAATTCTGCCTGGCGCAAATAGRTTTTCGATTGCTGCTGTGTATGACACATAACGTCATCGGCATATTGTACCCACCATTTGACAGACGTATTTAATTTTTTAAAAAAACCTCAGAGCTGAAAAGACTCTTTAGTTACAACACAAATCCATTTGTTTCATGTTGACTTGGTTCGTAAGAGGCAACTACAGCCACACATTATTTCGGCAACTCTTCCTTTTCTCTCCCTGAAAAGAAAGCAACCGCTGATTCCGAACGAAGTGCCCTTACAGCAGGAGGCGACCATCTGAGAACATCATGGCATTTTAGTTTTGTATCTTTTCTGACCAAAGAATTACAATGGTACAAAAATAATGATAATTTATTGCAGTAGTGGGTCATTCCTGTTGATAGAAATGCTAAATGTGCTAGACTAGCACGTTTAGCAATTATAATAGAACAGGAATCAAAATTTCTTTAACAGGCTGACTCCATCCCAGTCTTGTTATGAATCTGGAACCTTGAATACTTCAACGTAGTAAAGACTAAAAAGACTCACGCCCGCAACTCTTGAACTTAAAACATGATTTTTTTTATCCTACATGAATACTAGTACTACTACAAGAAGCAACAACCACTGATAGCAAAAGGAACACACACATTTTCAATGCTCAAAATAGTATCAAACTTTTGCAAGTTCCTTCCACTGTTAGACCAGAGTTTCCTCGTGACAATAAGGAATGCTGCAATGAGAGTCATGGAGACCATCGTGATATACTGAGACATTCATTTGAATGACCAGCAACCTCAAAGTTATCTAAAAAAATATCTCCAGGAGAGAGACACAGTGGGGACAGGAGGATTCTTAGGATTGCAATCTGCATATATGCTGAATCTTCCTTTGACCATCTCTTCTACTCAGGGCTTGATCAAGCACTCCTCAACTGTTGTGGTGTAGACAACAAGGTCTTTGGGGAGCTCCTTGACCTAGTTGCTCCAGTTTACAATAAGTACACTGCCAACAAGGACAACAAGATTGTAGTAGTTCCTTATTATCCCAGTGAACCCAAGGGAAAGAGAGGGGAGGTCAATGCAATCTGTGCTGTTAGGCTGGTTCTCCATTCTTGTTTCAGGACTAGAGGATCTGTTGCTTGATCAATGGCTATAGCGTGTGGCTTGATATCCACAGTTTACGTACATCTGGCTCAAGTTCTCCAGGAAAATGCTCCACTTTGTTCTTCACAAACATCCATTTGCCATGGTCAGCATTCCAACTACTTGAGAAGTGGATGATTATATTCAAGCTATTGGAAACAAGGATCTAAGACTTGGAGAGCATTTGGGCTACAGCTGATGGACTGAAGAATATCACCATTCAATCCTCTGAAGACTGGTGAATTAAACAGAGACCACCATTCTACAACAGCTGGAAAGAAAATACCTTCATTGATAGTGTCTTTTTCTTTGCCCCTGATGGGAGGATCAGGATCTCAGTCTCCAATCCCCTGGAGCCTGGCACAATAGTGCCATCTCCAATCATCCCATCTACCAAAGGATTGAGGAAGTGCAAGACTTGTTGAATGGAGCAAAGGTTTTTGTGGATTCTGCCTTTGCCCTGAAGGAAAAGGAGCATATTCTCATCAAGAGCACACACAACAAGGACCCTGAAAAAGATAATCTTCTTCTTTTGGATTCAACATTCCTGAGACAGATGTCAGAATGGGAAATAAGGATGAAACAAGGACAGTTGCCAAGAATCAAAGACTGGATGCTATTGGAGGAGCTTGGGGAGAGGAGGACTATAATGAACTTGCTGGTCAATTTGTACAACAAACAGTGTTGTACCATAGGACACAACCAAATCCTTACAGTCTTTGTGAGGACATGGGCAACAACTTCAAACACTGCAMTATCGTATAGGCTTGGCCACGCAAAATTTAAACCGTACATTAGCAATTCAAGATATACGTAAACGAATATCAGTCAATATTCGTCGTACGCCGTACTCYCCCACGCCATTAGAAAGCTCTTTCAATTCTCTTTTCAACCATGTGCTTATTGTCTTTCTGCGACCGTTGAARAAAAAGTTACAGCCCCAACTGTCTGTTCAAGACTGAAACAGTTATACGGTTAAATTATACGTGTGCGTGGATTAGCTGCCATCTAATTACCGTGTAAAGACTACTTTGACTCAACGGATTTCAGTCCCACAACGGACACTCTCCACTTCAACAGACCAACTGCTCACTAAATTTGGCCACCAATCGTGTGAACTCATATCTTGGCAATTCCACTCCTYGATACAATTGTTCTGTTTCCAGTTTATCAGAAGGAACTGTGACGGATGCATTTCCCCGTGCTTTTAACACAATGTGTCGATCCCATTTCTTTCTCTTAAAATCGATCGAGAACAATACAAGCTGTGACCGACAGCACCCCTGCTAAGTATGGAGGATACTGCTGGAAAAAGCAAGGAGCAGCATAATAAGCAAAATAACAACAAGCAAAAGAAGCAAGATGAGCAACTCAAAACGCCGGATTTCCTAGTGGAAGACCTCCATAAGGATGTATATCGACGCTACCCTGTGAGCTCCCCAGACTCAGTTCCTCYGCGACGCACTGGTGCTGTCTTATTTGGTTGCCATCCAAAGCAAAGAGTTAAATTGAACAGGAGGAGAGCAAGAACAAAGAAGGCCCGGCACCAAGCMCGGATGCTTGTTTACAAAGGACCCAAAGCCTGTGCGTATAAGCACTGGATGCCACAGCGGAAGCTCGCAATTGTAAAGGGTAACACCATGGAGATGAAGTGGCACCCAGCATCAAAGGCAAGGGAAGCAATGGAGCTAATAGAGCAACAACAAATTGACCCAGGGATTGGATGGAAGATCCAAATAGTTATGGACCCCTCCGCGCCTCCTCCAAAAGCCCCTGAGCCCCCTCCACCAGAGATAATCGATGATCCCTCACCACGGGTCCAATTCGTATTGAATCAAGAAGACTGGAAGTGGGTGGAGGATTGGGAATGGGACCAGAAGCCAACACCATACAACAAAGAGCTGAATGAGACCTGTGCTGGCTGTTTAAGGAAGACCTRCTTAAAGAAGAAAGATCTGGCAAAGGCAATTGAATTGGCGCGATTTGCAAAGCCTCTCTTGCCTCYGACGATGACTGTTGGGGATAAACATGAGTGGTTCTTTGAGATCTACAGGTCTGTTATGAACAGGGAAAAGAATGAAACCCCCTGCATTCAGTGTGCAAAAGAGTTTGCCTTTGATGAGTGGGGACATTCTATGTATGATCAAAGAAGAAGCTTATCCTTTGATTCAGCTGACTATGAGGAGATGAATCGTGAGAACCAGCAACCGAATCAGCAACCGAATAAGCAACCAAATAAGCAACCGAATCAGCAACAGAATCAGCAACAGAATCAGCAACAACCGAATGAGTGTGCTATTCATATTTAAGGAGGATGCTGATACATAGGAAGGAAGCAACCGAATGAGCTGCTGATATGGAGGAGTTTGCTGATACAGAGGAGGAGTTTTGCTGATACGGAGGAGGATTTTGCTGATATGGGGGAGGAGGAGTTTGCTGATACGTAAGAAGGAACAACCGAATGAGCTGCTGATACAGAGGAGTTTGCTGATACGGATGAGGAGTTTGCTGATATGGAGGAGGAGGAGTTTGCTGATACGTATGAAGCAACCGAATGAGCTGCTGATACGGAGGASTTTGCTGATACGGAGGAGGAGTTTGCTGATACGTATGAAGCAACCGAATGAGCTGCTGATACGTAGGAGTATCAGTTCATACGGAGGAGTTTGCTGAAAYGGAGGAGTTTAGTTCTAGTATTTCATTTATTACACTGATTCTAATGATCCAACCACTGAGCTTGTTAACCCACCAGTAGTAGTACTATTCTCAGTCAGTAAAGTTAGTTCACTGTTCACAGTCGTGTTGCTTGGTGAAACAACAACATCAACACCATTACACTCATCACCAACGCCAGTGCCCTCTTCATCATCCTCGATGTCCAACAAGTATTTCATGTACTCACTGTTGTCTTTCAACTCATCATTGGTTGGAGGCTTCCACTGAGTCCTATCTCTCAGTTTCTTGTCATTTCTTACTCTAGAGCAGTAGTTGCTCCTCACAAGCCCAAACCATTCATAGTTATGATAGTTGCTGTGACAAAACTTCCGGATTGAATCTCCATTGGATTTCCTCTACTTCGAATGGCTACTAGTACAAAGTGGAACTTTGCAGATATGGCACATACTATAAGTATCTGCACCACACATGTAGCAGAYATTTCTGTTCCTTGACTTGGTAGGCCCAACTGCCTTCATATGGTTTGCATACTGAGTCTGAGTGAAGCAAAACCGTCCCTTTGCCTTGTGCTCAGCAATGGTCTGCAAATTGTGATATGAAAGCAACTTTCCATTACAAAGGAAAGACTTGCATGCTCTTCTTCTAGTTGCCATACCSATTCTTACCGGTCGTGTTGCTTTTGTGCACTGCCTCAATCTAGTATCACAGTTATAGGCCTGCTCAACTGGATCATACCTAATCATCTGCAAAGCAAGCCTCTGACGGAACTCACGGTAGCTCATTACGTTGCTCAGTTTCCACTCATCGCCCAGGCTCCCATCAGTACACTCCTTGTAGATATCGAACACTGTAGCAATTGCCAACGCCTTTGCATGATTGACTGCCGCATGGTAGTATTTCCACAATTTGTAACCAATATTGGCTCGGGAGATGTAAGCGTCAATATGATCCAGCTTGCTGTACGTATAAAGATAAACTTCACGTGACTCATTCATTTCAATACCCCATATGCATTTCTCCCTCCCCCTTCCTCTTTCCTTTTGATGAATATAAAAGGATGAAGATGAAATAGAGTTGACAGATCCTAAGTTGCACGTACCAGTGCTTTGGAATGAACAGTGGACTCGTCTGTAGGCTCTCATCCCCTTCTCCAAATCTGCTGGTACAGTTTTAACTGCAGTTATAGGCTTCGCCATACGTGACGCTTTGGCTCGCAATTTTCCATTTGAATCATCAGCGGCATTCTTCTTATGAAAGTACTTTCCAGGAACCTTTGCTGGCAACCTGTTCTTAGCAACAGTTCCCATCATGCCCAAGCCTTGCTCACCCATCCAATCCAAAATGGAATCTGATAGGAAAAAATTGTCTGCTGTGATATGAGGTGGCAATCTCCAAACTTTCCCAGGTCCTATGTTAGGAAGAACAAATGCATCAACTAGGTGATGCACTTCAGCTGGGCCGGTGCAGGAATGCCTACCATCATCAGGTTTCCAACCTCGGTATTGATGTGCCCATGCCCTTGGACGGATCCGATCCACATCTGACATAAGGACAGTCTGTCCACCCCTCATAATCATCTTGCCTTTCAAGTAGTTAACAAGCGGACCACCAAAGCCTTGATAGGGCCAACTTGTCT
>CAACVS010000602.1:329369-391111 GCA_900660405.1 Pseudo-nitzschia multistriata | reverse complement strand
CCCAAACCCAACCCCAAACCCAACCCCAAACCCAACCCCAAAACCCAACCCCAAAACCCAACCCCAAACCCATTCCTACCCCAACCCCAAACCCAAACCCAAACCAAAACCCAACCCCAAACCCATTCCTAACCCCAACCCCAACCCCAAACCCATTCCTAACCCCAAACCAAAACCCAAACCCTAACTCCAAGCCTGGAAAATTTATCTACCCCCGAACCCAAACCTAAACCTAAACCCAAACCCAAACCCCAACTACTCGGAGATCTTTTAGGTCAACGTACGTGGAAATTCGCTGTTTCAGAACGTCCCAGGTGGCGACGTGGAAGCAAAAACTATGTTGGTCGTGCGTGATACTATTTGGTCGCACCATGGATCCGGGATTCTAAATTATTTTGTGGGAATAAAATGAGAGCTACGAGTAGTATGTATGGTACATGTATAGAGCACGTGCAAGAAGATAGATCGTAATCTACGAATGGGACAGTACAGTAGCCTGACAATTCTATACGTCAATGAAGCGTTTTTGTTTTTGTTCTTTTGACTTCTTGGCGAAGGAGGTATTGAAAGATGTTGACAATTCAGTCGTGACAAAACTTGATCTGCGACAGCAGCGATACCCGTACAAAATCGACGTACCCCTACGTGCGTCACAAAACTGTTTAACGAACACTCTGGAGGGCAGTGAGTCCCAGGGATACAGTACTTGTTCTACCTGTACAATTTCCTTCAGTACAGCAGGTACGAGTACCTACGTAATCGTAGTCATTGTCTTGCCAGCAAAATTTGACGAACTTGTGTCTCGTACCCTAGGTTTTCGGATGCACGCAGGAAGTGTCGAACACCCTACCGGTATTAGGTTTTTCATCTTCTCGTTGCTCCTTTTGACGGAAACTCTTTTAATCGCTCCTCTTCACTTTTTTTCTCGTTCCTTTTTGCGATATCGATAACAGAAGCATTCATAAATTCATAAAAACCCAAGCAATACTCACAAAACTACAATGCCAGGGAACAACAACGATTCGATGCCCGAAGACAACGACCTCAAGGCGACCATTCCTCTAGTCTCATTCCTCAAGCTCGGTGATGCAACAGTCCCTGGAACGGATGAGCGCAATATGCTTTTCATGGTAGCGCACATTGGGTTTTTTGCCTTTAACTTCTTCAACATCTTGTACATTCTGGTCGTGCAGGGCATCATCAAAAAAGAGCTCCACAGAAACAAAATCCTCAAGATCACCCTGGGCGCCTGCTTTTGCCAGCTAATGAGCTGCATGTGCAGCATTCACCGTTACAACACCAACGACGAGTTTTCGGCGGTTGGGCCCTTCGCCCACATTAGTATCGCGACAGGCCTCGTTGCGTATGTCTTTGGCAACAGCGCCTGCGTCTTGATCAGCCTGAAATTCAACGCACGCAGAAGCATCAAAAACTTTGCCGGGCTCGGCATTGCCCTCAATTATTCGGTGCTTGGGGTTTCATGCTGCATGTCGACCGCCTTCTATTGCTTTCTGCAGGGATACATCCACTGGGATCCTGATCCAACCAAGCTGCAAAACTTTCAACCCTTTCGCAAATTCATTGGTGTCTCAACGATGTTCCAACTCTTGGCAATTGCGCGGTGTCTGAACCAGTACCAGTACCAGTATTCTGGCGTGTCCGCCGACAAAAGGATTGACTTCCCCCCAAACGACCCCGTGAGAGGATCCGTGGTCCGGATGTTTCAAACCTGTATCTTCCTTGACCTTGTTGCACTCGGTCTATCTGGCACTGGAATTCCCGTCCTTCAATATCCTGCTACTGGTTCGACCTTCTCCGTATTGACCTTGTGCAGCATCTTCGTCGGCCGCATGAGCTTTGCCCAGGATCCGGAACCTACACAAGGCGAGCCTGGGGGCATGCTTCTTGCAAGTGGTACCGGCTGTGGAACTCATACCCGTAATGTTGATATCGAAGCCGGCGAAGACAGCGAATTTCTTGACGGAAGAGAAGCGGTTCCGGTTAGATAGTAGAAGTACCATACAGTTGTTTTCGAGTTGGGGTTGGGGTTGTGTTACTCTTTTTTACATTTACAATAAATTATATAATTCAAGTTCTACGGTACTCTGCGTGTACAACAAAATACAGAACTAGGAAACGCAGTACTCGTGCATTCAATCATCGTTGGTTCCCTTTTTCCTGCCGGAGACCCGTGGTGGATCTGTGGGCTGGTTTTGGTGCTAAAATTGCCAAAATAGTACTAAATCTGTTACAACGACCACATATCATGGAATTTTTTACCAACCACTCATATGTCATTTATGCTACAAAAACGGTTCAACGCTTAATTTGGTGTACTTGGTTCATCATGTTTAGGGTAAGCGTAAAGTTATTCACTAGTTTGGCGACATTGTTCCTTTTGTTTGTGCTTTTGTTGCCCACGATGGATCCTCTCTTGCCTTAGAGTCTGGTTTTTGTGGAACAAGCTATGATTTATACTGAAAGGAAAAGACTTGTTTGAAGAGGTCTGTTTGCTTCCCCTTTTGACAGATTTGGTGGAGGTATTTGATTGGTTGTCAGTGTCATTACTATTGCTGCTACAACTGCTGCTATCAGAAGTGTTTCTCTCCTTGTTGCTGACAATACCAGAAGTAGAGGACAACTTAGCTGACGATGACGATAAGGATAACGATATTTGGGACTTGGCCTTGTTTCGGTTTCTTACAAGCGAAACCTTCTTGTCATCTGTTGATATTGATGCAGATGTTGAGGCTGCGGAATTTGATATTGATGTTGATGCTGCGGAGGTTGAGGTTTCGTCCGTCATCTCATCCGCGATCTTTGCGGTGCTTCTTCCCGGTATCCGTTGCAAAATTTTCATTGAAGCGGAATAATTCTCTCTGTACGCGGTGGCGTTGGCGGTGACGGCGGGGAGTGCTGTTTTGTCACGGGTGCTGTCCCAAGTGGATGTTTGGATAGCCGTACGCCGTCTGTTTTCATGCATTTGTTGCGATTGGTGGTCTTCCTTGAGAACATGCTTCACGGTTGTTACGGATGGTCGGAGATAAAAGGTCATCTGCGGTTGTTCCTGTACTTGGTCAGAGTCCAAATGACTCGAACTGTTTTGACAAATCGAGTTGCCTCTGCTAGAGGAAGTCGACGTTGTGTTTGCGATTATATTTGAGTCCTCGCTGCTGCTGCTGCTGTTATAACTACTGGCACCAAATGACGAGAGCGACGTCGAACCAAAGCTGTGACTACGCACATGTCGGCGAGGGCGGTGGTGATTGGGAGGCTGGAGTCGTTGATTCGGGAGTTGCGACACAAGTTGTGGTTGTTGCACTAACGAAGAAGGCAAGGCATAGAAGATTGTTCGTGGAGCCTGTTCAGGTCGCTGCGAGGAGTGATCTGGAACGTGGCTTTGATCACGACGGATGGATTGGGTGCGAATCATCGTCATCTCGTGGGTACTACGGCCGCCGTGTTTTGTTCTGATGCAGCTTTCATCACTGCTGGTAGCGGTGTATGCGCTACTGGTGGCACATGTGTTGTCATCTGTTTCTAACTGTGGTGGCTGGTGGCGATAGTGTGTTGGAGTCTTTTTGTCATCGACAGAGTCGCGGTCTCTTGTTAATACTATCTCCGTGCCACTCGCTGTTGCCTCGGAACGCCCGTGAACGGCATTCTGGACCTCGATCCCCAGAGTGGGAGTTGGAAATGACGCCTTCGAGCGGTTGGATTCCGGTGCTGCTTTCACCGGAGATGGGGACCAGGATTGGCTGGATTGGGTGTTAGTTGCGGTGGTGCTTGCGGTGGTGCTTGCGGTGGTGCTTGCGGTGGTGCTTGCGGTGGTGCTTGCGGTGGTGCTTGCAGTGTTGCTTGCGGTGTTGCTTGCGGTGTTGCTAACGATGTTGCTTGACGTGTTGCTTGACGTGTTGCTTGCACTCTCCGAGGTGGAATTGGAGGCGATGGTAGCGGAAGCCTTGCCCCATCCACGGTGGTTTCCTTGGGTCGTGTCGTTTTGTGTACGAATCAAGTGGCTTTCCTTGGAGTCCGAGGCGCAGGCGGCATCCGTTTCCTTCCTCTCTCGCTCTCGAATGTGGATCGTGGCCCTTCTCGTTTTGTGGTACTCGGAAACGAACGCCTTGTGGCGATGGATCTGGTTCGAGGAGTAGGGCTCTGCGGGAGAAGGATGATCGTCGCCGTGCGCAGCAGAACTATCGGACGACAGCTGCTTGGCCAGACGGAACCCGGAAATCCCGTGATCCCCTTCTTGTTCCTTGCTTCCGTCCTTGGCGTCGCCGTCGTTTCCTAGAATAGAGTCGTCCTGCGCGTGGCCCTTGTCGTCGTAATCGTGATAAACTTCCATGCCTCTGCCAACGCCGCACGAAAAGCGATGGTCAATGCCTTCGCAAAAGGCTTCAGAGAGACGTTCGGCAAAACTCCATTTCGAAAACGTTTGTGTCGGTTCCGAAACCTGGTGATCTCCGGCATTGCCTTTGGCTTTGGCTTTGGTTTTGGCGTTTGCTTTGGCGTTGGCCTTAGCATTACTACCCGATTGGGTTGGTTCTTGTTCTTGTTCTTGTGCTTGTTCTCGCTTCGATCGGTGCATTCGTCGCTCATTGCCGTGCTGTTTCCGACGATACTCTCTAGAAACATCCGGATAGCCAGTATCATGGGTATACCTGGTACCAATAGAATCTTCCGAGTAATAACTAGTTCGGCTGCTTGCATAGGAAGATACCGCCGTATCCATCGAAAAGTAGGATGCACTTGAGGACGAGGACGAGCACGCAGTGAATGCCGTTGAAGTGCTGGTCGACGACGACGTCGCCGTCGAGGTCGACGACGAAGAAACCGTTGACGGGGCTCTTTCGATCGAAATAGCAGAACGACTCATTGTGCTTGCAGTCCGAGTGGTGAATGATATTGTATCCCTTGCGTTCGTTCGTTTCTGCCTATTCCGTATGTGGGAAGATTGAAGTACTCGTACGCTGTGAGAATGGCTGTCTCGTGGATTGATGCTGTACGAAGCAACGCGATGTGCGACTTGGTATGTGCTGCACTCGCAACAGCTGTGCGATTCTGTCGGAAAAAACTCGAAGCAGCGAAAAATAAAATAAGACGGCAAACCCTTCGTCGAACGATCGCAACGTGCAACGGACCAAAAAGCAGCACGTCTACACGAATAATAATTGGATCTTGCGGTAGCAGTGCCCCGTGTTGGTCGAACTCGGTTGAAATCGTGATCCTGCCCTTGGCACTCTCGGTAAGTACCGTGCCGTACTGTAGTTCGAGTATTTCTAATGTCACCGGAAGGAATCTTCGCAACGAAATCCGTTCGGCAAATACGTACCGATGTTTGTCGGGGGGGCAGTCTTGTGTGGTGTTGGAAACAATCCATATTTTGGGTATAAGCAATGTAGTCACACTTTGTCAACAAGATTGCCATCGTTCCACCTCACAATTTTGGCGAACTCGCAAGTCTCACTATCCGAAGAAAAAAAGATTCTGTCGTAAAATGGTCGCGCGCGGATACAATTCACAGTCGTTCGGTAGGTTTATACTATTACTCGTACCGGTAACATGGCAGAAAAATTGTGAAACTGTTGGAAGTATCGGGGTACGTAAAGTACGTACCGTACGTACGATCCCCATAGAAAGCAATAATTCAATAACGATGGTTCAACATCTGTCAACAACAGTTGCTGTTCCGGTCATGTCTGTGAGAGCCAGAGTTCTATTGGAAAAGTTCACTCCCAATTCTTTGCAAAGCATCTTACATCCACGACGGTCTTTAAAAAATGGACAGCAGCAAGCACGGACCTCAAATGGTGGGTGGTAAATTATTCTCTATTTCTCAATAAGAGAACATGAATTCGAAGAAACGATAGGTGGACTTGAAATGGGCAGCTCGTCCAAAAACCAGAACTTCACCCCCAGGTTCGGAAAACCTTGGGTTGGTTCGTCTCGATACCCTGCATTTTCAGCAGGACGCTTCAAAATAGGACTTCAAGAAAAACAAGTACGGAGAGTTGTTTGTAGACCTTTCGAATATTTCGGAAACGACCCTGGTTTCGTCACCCTTAAACATTCACCGACCCTTTCTAAATGAATGCGTGTCGGCACTCTCTTCCTCCATGCGGTCCCCGTCTTGCCCCGCGCACTACTTGGGGAGCTGGAAACGATTCCGGGCCAAGAACGACAAGCACAAGCGCAGTGTTAGAAGGTCGGAAGCAAAGAGCTGATGTGGACGATTGGGTGTCTTGCTGTGGAGACCTTATTTATCGATGGCTGCCGCGCTTCATTGACAACATTGGTTTTAATTTCGCCCCTTTTTTGCTGGGAGAGACAAAGAAAGCGAAATTGTCACAATAGCTTCAGCAACGACATTGCTCTGATTCGTTTGGATTGTTTTGGATGGGGCGTCCTATTTTTTCCAGATTGGATTGAAGTTCTTACGGAGCCATATCATTATATATTCTATGAAACGTTCAACGGGATGGAATGGGAAAAAATGCGTGGTATGTTTTGCATTTGTTGCAAACAAATCTCGCATGTTGCTTGTTGGCTTCGCAATCATGACTGTCTATATCCACACAACTTCAACAAAGGCGGCAACAACCTCTTCTCGATAGCCTTTTGGAGTGGGAACAACCTATTTGCCACGACAACTTGTTTTGATACGTAAAGCAGAACAATTCCCATAGCATCGTCTCAACCCTTAATTTCCCGTATTCTATCTCGTGAATGTGGGGTGGACGTACAAGGCGTTCAAGGCGTCTTAGAGTGATGAATTACATTAATTCATTCTTATTTCTTACTGCATTTTGTTCATTCGATTCAAAGATCAATGAATTTTTTATATTCTATGACTATCTCTAACAAGCAGGTTATTAGCTACCTTACCGAATATCTTCCATTCGCTTAATTAGGAGCTGGATCGTTGGGTGCCAAACACTGTTTATACCAGCGACTTTCACCCTTGCATACCAAACCACCACAGCAGCTTGAAACATCATTAGTACATGCTCCCCAGCGGGATACACAAGTATCGGAAGACAAGGAACCGTTCTCCAACCACACCATGCTGGCACACATAGGAGATCCACATTTCTGACGACTCTCATTGCACCACGACGCACACGTCTTGTAATCATTTGAGCAACAACCGGCGCTACCAATACTGACCGGTGGAGAGGGGATGGGCTGGTTCGTTGGATTCACGACGGGAGCACTCGTGGGGTATGGAGTTGAAGACTGGGTGGGAAGACTCGTCGGTTTTGGAGACGGAGAAACTGTCGGGTTTTGTGTGGAGAAAGTGACAGGGGATAGAGTGGGATTTGGCACGGGAGCTGGAACTGGATCCACGGGAGACTGATCTAGGCAAAGGTCGGCATCACTTGCTATCTGATTATTTACTTCCGTCGACCAATTTCCATTGAAATCATCATTGGCAACCCAGAAGAAGGCACCACCATTGCAAGGATATTCTCCCGCCAACCATTTCATGACCTCGGCCGATTGAAAACCGTCAAGATTGAATGAACCGCAGTCGTTGATGCAAAATCCATACACGATTTTACTGGCATCACCTTCGAATAATTCATTTGCAAGGGTAGTGAAGTGTGATAGAGCGCCGGCAAAGTCGACGTAAGAACGAACGTATCCATTGTAATATTGGGGCATTAAAAAGTCCAAAGTGTGTGCAATGTCCTTCATAACTTCAAAGTACGCTGTTCCTGGTACCATGTCCGGTTCCATCGGCGCATGGGTTAGTTCAGCTCCCGGGGCCATGCTATTTCGGAGTCCGACTGTTACMTCTGTCAAAAAATTTCGGGCTTCGGCTCCCTTCGAAAACCCAGATCCGTTCTGGTTGTCACTGTAAAAATATTCATAATCAATGTCGATGCCATCTAGATTCATCTCATTCACAATGGTTGTTAGCCGATCGATAACCTTTGTTTCTCTTCCAAAGCAGTAATCCCAACAGTCATTATTGTCACCAGCCCAGCTACCTCCCATGCCAGCACCTCCAAAACTGAGAATCACCTTCTTTCCCATACCCTTCCATTTGGCGATAAGATCCGGCCGATTGACATTTTCGCAAACAGGAGGCATTGCGATTTCACATGTTTCGCTACAGATATTCTTTCCTGGACTCCATTGGTAGCTAACAGCAAATGCAATTACAACATGTGTATACTGAGCGATCTGCTCATCGGTAGGACACGCTTGCCAGTTCCCAACGTATGCAATAACTCTTGATTCGCTTTCGTTGGTAATAGGAGTGGCGATAGGTGTTGGAGGTGAAACATCCGGTACCGAGATGACTTGAACAGGTGACTGTGTCGAGATTTCAGGAGTTGGTGTGGATGTGGGAGTAGGTTCATCAATATGAATGTTGTTGTCGTTCGGCAAAATTGATATCTCGGCACAATTTACGAATCTTTCTGGAGAGTCGCCGGTATAAAACTCGGGAGGAAATTGCTCGGGAGTGCAGGTCGAAAGTTGTCGATTCCAAAACTCTTGTGGCAAGTGACTGTTTAGACTATAATACTCGGCATAGCCTTCTGGGGAACACGAGTTGGCTGTTACCTAACAAGTCGTAGAAGTTTTCATATTGTCAGAGATATTTGGGGGATCATAGATCATGCAAATAGGTCATAAATCAGTTCGAAAAGTACGTACATACAACCACTGCAGTAAGACCTCTTCTCCAGTCAATCCTTGAGGCAATCGGAAGTTCATAGCGAATCGATTATTGTTAAAGGCTTGAGATCCGTAATAGTAACCACGTTCTGGATAATTTTCGTCTAAAAAAGGAAAACGATAACAACCAATGACGTCAGTTGACGGAACATTCTTGTCTTAACTTAGCTCTGTCAGCTGAATTGAATGCATACTTACCCTTCGGCATTTTGACATCGAAGTTATTGACATCCTCCACAAACTCAAGCACATGTTGGTCGAAGCATTCTTGAGTGGAGGCACGGCCCATTGGACATGCACGAAGCTCCATGTGTCCAGTGTGATGGGCTGTAAGGAAGGTCTCGACCGTAATGATGCCGCCCTCTTGGTAAACGTTTCCATTTGAGTTCCAAGAAATTGGCTGCTGCAATGAATCAAGCCAACTGTCGTAATTGACACCTTGTTCGGATGTGCCGCATACCGATCCAACTCCCTTTGTATTGAGACAATGAAAGCAATATTCTTTCATTGGAATGTTGGGCTCGGTCCCCCAAGTCAAACCAAATTGGTTGGAGTAGTAATTTCGAGAAATCGGTTCGAACATGTACCCATGCCCGTGGACTTCCTCAACAAGAAAGGAAAAACTCGAAATAGTTGCAACAGTGATTTGGAGAAACTTCATGGCAGTCTTTTGTTATAATTTAATGTTGGGGTTGTATTTTAATGCTTCAATAGAATTAGAAATTTTTCGTTTGTTTTGTGAGAAGAAGTATTGAGTACTGTATTTTTTTCCTCCCGTTAATCTTGTGTCGTTCGAAGATGAACGACACGCCTTCAGTCGTGAATCTACTGTAATGGAGAAAGAGTTTCCGATCGTGAACGAAAAACATTATAATATTACTTTCAATAGCTAAAAATAAACATTGTCTTCCGTTCTTTTTGTCAAGATACTTTTCGACTTTCGTAGTCTTGGAGAAAAGAATGAGATGCTACGTACCGGTACGGATAGTGGGCTGAAAACAATGTCGATCTTGGAGGCATAATATCAATTTAAAATGATATTATGACTCCAAGATCGACATTGTTTTAGACGTAACATCCATATTTTTATTTTTACGAAGTCGAGTACGTACGGTAAAGTACTTCGTATCGTGGGAGAGGTAGAGAATTGATTTCAAGTTGTCACTAGTATCACTACGATTGACTCGGAAGCACATCATTTCTACGAAGCGACGCAAGGAGGGAAGTCGGATCATTGTGCATGGGATGCTGTTGACAACCTGAGGCATACTAATAGTAGTACTACCAATACTAGTAGTAGTGGTAGTAGTAGTAGTAGGAGGAGGAGGAGGAGGACTAGGACTAGGACTAGGACTAGGACTAGGACTAGGACTAGGACTAGGACTAGGACTAGAATTCCCAGCAACACTGCTGCTGGTGTTCAATGAGGCAAAGTACCCTTGTTGTGACTCCTCCTTGTTGTTCCTCCTTCTCTTGTTGTTGCTGCTGTTGTTCTTGTTCTTGTTCTTGTTCTTGTTCTTNTTGTTCTTGTTCTTGTTCTTGTTCTTGTTCTTCTTGCTCCTTCTTATTGCTTCTTCTTTCTAAAAGTAGTAGTACTGGTAGTACCACCAGGAGCACGACTGCTGCAGCCTTCTTCTCAAGAAGAAGGAGTCATACCTACCTCCTCCTCCTTATGTTCACCAAGGGGGGTGCCCCCTGGTTGTAGTTGTGGGGATATCAGTGTGACCATGGTGGCCAGGATGGTGTTTTAGCAAAATTAAATGAGAAGTTTTACCATTGGGGTAGAATGCCTTTTTCCTCTAGTATATGAGGACCTGCTGGAAGGATTCTACTACTACTTTTAGTACAGTTACTAGTAACACAAGAATTGAGGATATCAAAATAATGGGTCATTCTTGTAAACACAAATTTTCTGGTGTGATTTCCTCAAGTCATGCAAAAACTATGTACTACTACTAGTACAAAACACCACCAGCAGAGGAATGCTGGATCTAAAATTTTAAGAATAGAGAAAACTTGGTAGTAGCAAGAAGTGTGCCAAATCAAATCCAACATGCCAGGTGGTGAGTATGTACCTGTGAAGCACTACTAGTACAAGGTAGTAAGAGAAAATCTTTGCCATATCATCAATAAAATGACATTAGAAAGACAAGGAAGAACCCCTGATAGCAGGGTCATGTCAATAGGGATAAAAGTTGAGAGGATCTGCATCTTGGAATGTAGTAAAATTGTTTGCAGTTTACTACTACTAAGGCATTAATTCACCTGTCAATTCCAGACACAAAAAACATCATGGCTCCCAGCCAAGCATCATCCTTGTCAGGCCCTTGTGCTGAACAACAACAACGACAACAACAACAACAACAACAACAACAACAACAACAACCAAAGCCCTTTAGATCTATCCCCATCACCAGTCTATTTCTTACCCATGCCCTTCCATCTAAACAGTATCCTGCTTACATTACTATTGATAAGCTTCTTCTTGTCCATGATTCCCTCTCCAAGAAGAAAGAACATATGCAACATAATGCAACCAGGCAAGTTTGATTAGATGTGATTTTCATCTAGCTTAGACTTTTTGACTACTTCACTACCTGTGTCCTTGTCCACTAGCTACAGGAGAGCTTGTCTTAAGTGGCTTTGCCATGTGATTGGCACTTACTATTTTGTTCAGCACTGTGTTGTGACTTGCCTTTTGGGTTGGCAGTGCACTTTGAAATTATCATGCCATGGCTCTCATCCATCCAAACTGTGAATCACCACCCTCCATGTGTCCTTAGTTTGTTCTCAGGATATAATTGGCTTGTAAGTATGCATGGAACTGGTTGCACCCCACAAAACCACCTCAGAGGGAGGTAGTAGTAGTACTACCTCCTTGGAGAAGCAACTGTAAGAAGAGGCAATGGCTATGGCCAATATGGTGCCTCTTCTTCTAGGTCATGAGGTTAAATATAATATTGAGCTTTTTTTCTTTGATATTGAAATTAAATGTGGTGGTGTGCATCCTGGTGCGGATTGGGATCATGATGTGGCACCCTCTCCCCTCCAGCAACCTTGTTCACACCAAGACCCAGAAGAAGACACTGTAGTACTTGTTGGTAGAACCCAGCAAGAGTGTTAACAATGAGATCCTCCTCTAGCAGTTGCAGTATTTTTGTGGAAGAGAAACCATGAGCAACACCAAGAGGAGCAAGAAAAGCTGTTTGCTTGTACAGCAGTCCTAGATTGAGACATCAAGGAATTCTTTCTGCTTTTGACAGAGCTGTTGGACAAACAGAATAACTTTGCTTATCAGGTGCTTGTTACCATTGTCATGGAGCCCTTTACCAACAGAACTCCTCCACTTCTTGAGGAGAAGTGCAAACAATGTACCAAAAAGGTGCAAGTGCTGCAAATGTTACCAACAGTTACAGGCTCGAAAAGCCTTGTTCTTCTTCTTTCAATTAGAATGAATCACTTTCCAATTCATTGCTGGTATTCTCCAGTAATAAGAAAACACCAGCAGTAGTATAGTAGTAGTAGTAATGATCAGCTTAAACATCCAGCTGATGAGCTGTCAAAGAGAATTTGTCAAAATCTTTCTCATCATCCTGGTGGCCTGGTGTGACAAAAAAAAATAAGGGAAAATATTTGGCAATTATGTGCTTTAAAAATTTTGTTCCCCAGCAAGCTGCCTTGGTAGCATTTGCATACAGCACTAATACCTCCAATAACTGTTTCTATACCAGTATACACCCAGTTGTACCCTGAATTTTGTATTCCCAGCCCCCTTTTTGGGTAGTAGTCTCAACCTCTTCCAGTACTACTGAATGAAATATTTTAGCTCTAAATTCACATTTCATCCCCCTCTGGACCCAATTTGACTATTTTGATTCAAAAAGGTATGGCACCATTCTACTGGGTCCTGTACGACAAGTATGATACTGTACTGGCTCCTATGCATGCCATGGCATAAAAATTGTTATTCTGCAGTAGTAGGCGTACTTCAGAAGTGAATTCGTTGGACCACCAATACGGGGGGAACTCTATGTCCCCTCCATTGATTGGGTGGATCCTACATCCCCCTTCTATTGATTGGGCAGAATCTAGTACATCCCATGGGTTGATTGGGTGGAAATCTACCTCCCCTGGGTTGATTGAGTGGAAATCTAAATCCCCCACTGGTTTGTGGATTGGGCAGAAATCTACAAATCACAGGAGTACTTCATTGCTGCCTGGCAGACAGAAGCATTCAGATCCTCTTTGATTGTTCCAGCAAAAACCTTTCCCCTATTATTTTTCCAACAACACTGGCAAAAGAATAAAAAAAACTTGTATTAAAACACCAGATTCTCTTTTCTTTCTGCAACTTTTAGCCATCATGATCAGTCTACTAGCTACATTTTGTTCTACCAACTGATTTAGTCCATTCCAATTTTTCAAAACAGATTCTTTTTGTCTCCTTGTGATCCATTTTCCAAGTAGAGACATTAATACAAAACAAAAAAGATTTGCTCAAACATTTCCAACTGTCCTTGCTGAAAATGCAATCTGATATGAATCTTAAATTTTAGCACAAGAATACTGGTGGTGCATTTCCTACATACCAAAGAGTACAACCAAAGTCATTGCTTGGAATATTTTTTGGTCAATTTGACACCAAACCAAGCCAAGAAGAAAACCATCAGAACATGGAATTGGTGAAAATCCAGCACATCAACCTCAAGCCCATCCACCCTCCTCCAATACCCTCCTCCAATATATCAAATCTATATGAGAAGAAATGGTTTAGTGGTTCAAGAGGAACTTCTTCTTGAAATGTTCACCTATTACTGGGTTACTATTTAGTGGGTCAATCTGACACCAGTTTCTTCAATCCACAGACCGTGCAATTCAAGCATCTCAACCTCGCGCTCTTCCACCAATACTATATCAAATCTATATTACTATAATGAGAAATTATTTTTTTGGTTCAAGAGGAATTCCATGGACAGTTGGTGTATTACTTGGTTTGTTACTACTAAGTACTAGGTCAACCTGACACCACCACCAGTTTCAACCCACATACCCCCCATCATGACATGGAATTGGTGCAAATCTAGCACATCAACCTTGAGCCCATCTTCCCTCCTCCAAGAATATCATATCATATTTCTGTGAGAAATGGTTTTTTGGTTCAAGAGGAATTCCATGAAATGTTTGTGTGTTACTTCTTGGTTTAGTACTACTACTAATTAGTAGATCAATCTGACACCAGCAGTTTCAATCCATAGAACCACCAGAACATGGAATTGGTTGAATTCCAGCACACCATCAATCTAGAATCCCATCACCCTCCTTCTTTCACATATCAAATCTTGTTGAGAAATGGTTTTTTGGTTCAAGAGGATTTCCATGAAATGTTTGTGAGACTTGTTTTAGTACAACTACTACTAAGTAGGTCAATACTATGACACCAGCAGTTTCATCCAATAGAACCATCAGAACGTGGAATTGGTGCGATTTTAACACATGAACCTAGATGAGCCCATCCACCTACCTACATCGTCATGTCGAATCTATCATAGGCTTGGCCAGCCAATGTACGGTTTAAACCTTGGATTCGTGGGCATCTTTTTTCATGTAATGACTACTTTGACTAAAAATTATATACATACGAAATCCACGTGCTCACCAGTACATTGAGTTTTTGAATCCCACCAAAATAGTTTTGCTCCCATCATGTGCAAAATAGTTTCGCTCGCACGTGCACAATGTAGCCCTGGTACAAGTCAAATTTTAATCCCATGAGTCATTACACGGTAATTAGATGGCAGCTAATCCACACACAGTACAAAAAGCATGTAGGGCATTAAGAGAGGTTCAACTCACTCGAACAGCCATAACTTTTTCCCCAACGGACGCTTAAGTATGATAAGCACATGGTTGAAAAGAGAATTCAAAGAGCTTTCTAATGGGGTGGGGGAGTACGGTGTACAACAAATATTGACTTATATATGTTTACATATATATTGAATTGCTAATGTACGGTTTAAACCGTGCTTTTTTGCTTGGCCCACGCTATACAATATGAGAAAGGTTTTTTGGTTCAAGACCAATTGTTCCATGAAATGTTGGTGTGTTACTTGGTTTACTACTAATTACTAGTACCAGGTCAATCTGACACCCAACTCAACCCACAGAACCATGACAAGAACAATCATGACAATGAGGATGACATGGACAATGACGATGATGGTGACAACAATAAGAAGAAATGTTCCAATTCCAATCACTGGTGGATACTACTACTACTACTACTAGTAGTACTACTACTACTATGATAGTCATATCTTATCCAGAGGAAATTAAAGAGGAGTACCATAACCATCAGTACATGAGAGATAAAAATCTTTCCAGACCTCCAATGGACAGCATCAGTACAAAATCCAGACCAATCAGTTCCAAAATAATGTAGTACTGTACTAATAGAAGTAGTAGCGCTTAGCCCTGAACTAGTACGTACGTAACGCACCGGTAGTATGGTTCCTCGTAACTACTATCGTACTAGTGCGTATCGTACCGTCCGGACCTGGTGGAACACGATGTGGAATGTGGACGGCTCGAACAACATACGGTAGAGTACCCGCCTCACTTTCGCACTGCATTAGAACGATAAGTAAATAGTACAAATTGATATTTTGTGTCGCACACGATGTGGAATGTGGACGGCTCGAACAACATAGAGAACCAGTTCCTATTCACTTTCACACTGCATCAGAACGATAAGTAAAAAGTACAAATTGATATTTTGTGTCGCGCCACGATATTGGATCAATAATTTCAATTATGGTACACGATGAGAGACTCTGGACGCAAGCACAGTACTTCGTCAGCGGTTCTATCCGAAATGATAAAAATAGTACGATTTTGAAATGCATAATAAACCAACCTTGGTAGTTTGAAAAATATCTCTGATTTCCAAAGGATTCCTGACATAAAAAACGAATCAGGATAATTCAAAAGTTTCCAATAGTCTTTCATGGCATAGGTATTTTCTGTCGGCCACACTTTCCGACTACCAACTACGGTACCAACGTTCTTAAGTTTCATTCCCTATCGGTACCGTAAGTGCGCTACGTACGCCTACGCATTGTATGACTGCTTGTATCAGTAGGAAAGCAAAGCGATTCTATTTTGTATTACGTACGTACGGTAGGAAACCAACCAGCAAGGTACCGTACCGTACGGTACCCGTAGAAAATGGAAGCATGGTTCATCGGTCGTAAATTCTAAGAGGCTTTAATGAAAGGCACCTTACAGAAAGTTCCCCATTACCCATAATGCCGGAATATTGCGCCAAGATATACCACGTCTCTGAATCAATTGAGAACATTGCCATTGCAACCAATCAGAAATACGCCCGAACCCATGAGGAAAAGGTGGATACATAAGGGAATTGCCACCGAAATTCTTCTTTTTTTTTGGGACCACGCAACGCATGGAATCTTCGGGTTGTAGAAACCGTTGGTCTCGGTGCGCCACCTCTGCGGACGTGAATTATAGGGTTTCAACGGAACCGTTATTTATTCCCGAAATGATTTGAAGCCAATTAATAACGGTATTCTTTGTTCGATAATTATTCCGGGAGAGCATTCTTCTGTCGTCACGTGGCCCAGAAGAAAAACGGAAGTTTGAAAACAATCGCTGCTCGCTTAAGCCAAAATCCGGTTTCAAGCTATCTCCGGAACGTTGCAGGAAATGGTACTGTGTGCTTTTTGTCCGCTGGGAAGTTTCCTCTGTAGTATATATCGCTCTATCGCCATTTGGTTTCGGTTTCTATCTGCGATAGGTGTCCAAAAGTGCACAGCGCAGATTGTTCTTGTTCCAAAAGGAAGACCCGCCAACGATTCGCACTTTCTCATCACACTGAATCATCGGCCCCGACATTTGTGTTTGTATTCATCATTTATATTAATTTTCCTATTATTTATACCGTGTCCTGCTATCATTTAGTACGTGCGGTACCCGTGCCATCGATCGAGACCCGAAACCTTTTTATCACTCACAACGCGGAACGTTCCCGAAAGCACCACCCCTACCCCTCTCCAACACACACAGAAGCACACATTTCTCGACCAACCATGGCTAGCGACACGATTGCCTCTGCACCGAGCACATCCACATCCACATCCACCGCAACCGCGACAGGAAGCGAACGCGATTGCGGAACCGCGGTGTTGGTGGCACTGACACCCACGAGTACGGGCAGCAGCAGAAGAAGCAGCGATTGCGGTTCGGAAAGCAGCGGTTCCGAACCCGTTGCCACCGCCTCTGTGGTTTCGGTGGCAACGAGTGTGAGCACAAGATCAAGCACAAGATCAAGCAACGGCAACAGCAACAGCACAAGCACAAGCACCGCTTCGATTTCTCTCGGGCAAGAGGACGCCGACAGCCACCAAAACAGCGAGAGCGAGAGCGAATCCCTCCCTCCCAAGGCACAAGACCAACAAGAGCAACAGCAACAAGACCAGCAACAAGACCAGCAACAGGAACAGCGAAACAAAACAGAAGAGGAATCTTGCTCCTCCACTTGCACCTCCACCTCGACACCGGACGAAGCCGCGTCTGTTTCAAAGCCGGCAGAAGAAGACGAACAAGAACAAGAACAACAACAAGAAGAAGAAGCATCCAAACCCCAAAGACCCACACCCACACTGGCCCCGCACCTTTCCTCGATTGCACAACTGGAAGGATCCATCGCCAGGGGTCTCACGGAGATGTCCAGTCTCGATCGCAGCCGCGTTGAAGAAGAAGTCCACGGCGTAGATTGTGCAAGGCACTGGCAACCACGGGAGATTGGTAATGCAAGTGCGCATGCCGATGCCCACAACGAAGACCTCCAGAGGACGGCGATCCTCCTCCGCAAGTTCCAGGAAGAACTCGACCGTCTCCTCGCAGAGCACGGTAGAGGGAACGGTAGAAACAAAAACACTCCCTCTCTAACACTCACGGCGTCCTACGAACGGTGCCTCGAGAGGAACTTTGCCTACGCCACCCTGCCGAACGGGGCCCTCCGGCTCATGTGCCTGCGGGCGGATCTCTGGGACGTCCCCAGGGCCTGCCTCCGCTTCCTGAGGCACCTCACGTCGCTCGAAAAGTACTACGGAGACCTCGGCCTCAAGCAACCCCTCACCATCGACTGTCTCGACCGGGAGGAACGGAACAAGTGCTGCCACCCCATCGGTGGAACAGGAACGCCACCCAAGGGCAAGAGGTCCTCGTCCTCCAAGATAAACAAAAACAACGGCGGTGCGTCCTCGTCCTCGTCCAGGGGCATCTACAACAAAAAGGGCAGGGGCGCCAAGAAGGCGAGCGGCTCCTCGAGCAAGCGCAAGGGAAGCCTCGATTCCCTCCCAGACATGCTGGCCCTCAAGTCCGGATCCATCCAGGTGCTTCCCTCCAGGGATCGTTCCGGTCGCAGGGTGGTGGTCTTCCAACCCATGCCGCAAGACACGGAGGACCTTCAGACGCAACAGCAAACGCAGCAGCAAACGCAACAGCAGCGCAGCAAGTTCCGGGCCATCTTTTACTTTCTCTGCGCACTGGCGGGAAGCGACGCCGAAACCCAGCAAAAGGGACTCGTTCTCGTCCTGAATGCCTCCAACAAGACCGAGGCCAAGAACCAGGGAAGCAGCAGCACGTTGGAACACAAACCAAACCAAAGCACGGCAACCGACACTCCATCCACCGAGCCGGTAACAGTCACCCCTTCTGCCGATTTGGTCACAACCAGCACCACCGAGGAGAAGGCCTGCCAGTCTTCCCTTCTCCTGAAGGAATACGAGGAACTCGTTCGGTCGATTCCCATTCGTTTCGGAGCGGTCCACCTGGCCTTTGACGGAAGCGATCAAACCCAAACCGAAACCGAAACCACTGCCCACCACCGCGTCACACCCCATTCGATCTGCGAGGCCATGGTCCGGTCCTTCCTAAAGGACCATCCATACAACATCGCCCGCGTCAAGCTCTACAACCGAGATGCCAGCAACGACTCCACCAAGAAGGAACTCTCCCCCTTTGGAATCCCGACCCACCAGATTCCCGTCACCCACACCGGCACTATCAAGCTCAAGGAACACAACAGCTGGGTCAAGACAAAGGAATGGTCCAGGAAACAACAGCAAATGGCGCCAAACCACAACCACAAGGTCATCGAGTGCCCGGGAACCAACGACGTCCTCTTCTCACAGGGAGGAAAGTACTGGAACGGCGTAAACCGTTTCCAGCGGGGCAACCTTGAGTTCATGGAGTTCCTCGAAACCAAGATCGACGTCTACCAATCCACCCTCTCCTGGAAGAAGAAACACGCCATCCTCCTGGCGTGCGTCGCAGAATTCGCCAACCAAAGCCTTCCCGGGAGCAACCCCCCCCGCTTTCTCGAAACGGCGACCCAGATCGAGGGCATCACCGCTCCCGACGGCTGCTGGGTGGAACTCCCCCTGACGTCCCCCCTCCTGATGCAAAAGATCCGCCAGACCCTCCTCAACCACATCCGGCGCCTCGAGGCCAGCGGAAAGCGAAAGCCGGCTCCCACAAAGGTGGTCCGGGCGAAGAAAACCACCAAGAAAAAGCAGCAGCGGCCGGAAGAAGAGGCCTGCAAGAGCAGCAGCAGCAGCAACAGCAACAGCGAAAACACCAGGGAACAACAAATACGAGCGGCCAACAAGAGACGAAAGATCGTACACGATTCGACTTCGTTGTCTTCGATCCAAGCCGGAAGCAAGGCCACCGTGATGAAGAACAACAAGCTCGCCATGGCAACCTTTGGAACAACCGACAGCGACCACCAAAACCTCGCAAACAACGTTGCCAACGGGAGCCACTCGATGCACAACCACTCGCTCCTCAAGCACCAATCCATCTGCGAGTTCCTCGCCAACGCCGAGCGGATCGCGGTCTCCACCGCGGCAGTGGACATTGCCTGCCAGGAATACGAGAACAAGCATGGCAACAAGAAGGAGCAACAAGACACCAACGGCGTTTTCGAAAGCGTCGATTGCGGCGAAGCGAGAAGCAACCACCACCAGAGCGGAAGCACTCCGAACGGAAGCGGCGACAACAACTTCCACGACGCCATTGCCAACGACGAAAAGCTTGTTCAGGCCATCATTGCCAACGACGATCGCCTCAACAAGGAAGTCGGAGAGCTCTTCGAAATGGATTCCTTTCTGCGGGACGAGGTGGACGATTTCGAGAGCGACGAGATTGCCGATTGCCTGATGGGCTGCATGCTATAAACAAACAAGGGCTGCGAAACAAAACGAAACGAAGCGAAACGCAAGAAAACTGTAAACTACCGGCACTGCGATGCACACTGTAGTTTTAGACAACGACTAATACTAACGCACAACTATTAATTCTATTGCTAGTTTATGTAGCAGTATCATGGGAACAAGAACACACACCATGGCAAAAGCCACGATACGGGGCCGACAGCTCTAGAACAGAACCATCCTCCGCGATGCTCGGCTTTCTAGTAGGTTCGGTTGTTGTTCGGTTGGCACAACGAACACATCGATTCATTCTCTCGTTGCCAGCTCTCACTGGCCCCTACCGGTAGCGTACGATACGATTCCGTTTTGCGGATTCTCGTACTCGTAGAAGACGAAAATCCCACGGCACGTCGACAAAGAGCAGGGAACCCAACCCCAGCAAGCTCCGTGTCATCCGCACGAGCCTTTGCCGTAAGCCTTGTACCCGGCCCCGACCGAGAAGGAAGTGACAAACCAAAACGTCAGAGGAGCAAGAGAAGCCGAAGGTGATTGCCCGGACTTTCTTTGGTTTCGAGAAAACCAATGAAAATAGTATGGCTCTCGAAAATCATATTATCCTTATGTAACCCAAATTTCATAGAATCCACCCCAACCCATCCGCAGTCCTTAAGGAATTTTGGAATTCCGGGGACTGCAGGGACACCCCCAACCCTCGATCAAGCAGGAACAGTTTTGGGTGGTACGCAGAAAGATTTAAGGGCTTTGGCAAATGCGTCACAATCGTTCTTTTCGTGACACATTGTAGACGCAGGTTTCTCGTTCGAGGAACGATACCCGCGGAAACGCTACCTAAGGCGTCGAGCCAAAAAACAAAACATTCCGAATCGCAACAGCACAAAACAATATTCGTGGCCACCGCACCCGCGCTGCCACAGGTGTTCACGGAGGGATATTACTTGATATTTGGCGTTTTCTTAGAGTTGGGGATAATACTAATATTTTGTAGGAATCAAGCAATCTGATTGGCTGATTGGACACAAAAAAATTTGCAGTCCCTCAAAATTCTATTTCCTCGTGTGATGACAATCCACAATCACAAGTAGATAGTGAATGATTTTGAATGTAGTACAAATCCTCCGTAGAATTTATTTTCAATAATTTTGATCTGTCTAATCACCCAATCAGATTGTTTGATTTCGTATTATCCCTAACTCCAAGAAAACACCAACGAAAAATCAACAAATAAAATCCGCTTTTTGTGTGTTTTGAACACCTGTGCTGCAACACGCACACAACGGGCAGGTACGTACCATACAAGGTAGGAAGGCAGGTATGTTGCCCAAAATTGAAATGGGTTATGGATACATTAAAAGCAAACAGTTTTTACTACTAGTACTAGTCAGAAAAAAAACACCAGCACTAGACTTTGTCTCAACCTCCTGACAAAGCTATTCGGACATTTTCTCACCAACACATATACTGGAATAATTTCATTATAATAAGAAGAAGGGAGTCTGGAAGTCTCAGATCAATGGGCCAAGCGGTTTATTAAATAGTAAGAGTCTTCAATATCCTCAGCAATGTGATGACCACCAGGAGTCCATTTTGCAGTGTTTTCCTACATATAATTTAGTATCAGTATGCATTTCACTGTCCCTGATCAATTATCTGTTTTACACTGTACTAGAGGAGCCAGAAAAAAGCAAAAGATAGTTGTGCCTACTTTTGGGGTGCTTGCTGCGTCTGGTTACAAGAAGTGGTGGTGTACTGTGCACTTTTTTGGTGGTAACCAGACCAACATATTTTGGTAACCACAATACTGGTGGTAGTCGTAGTAGTAGTACTAGTAGTATTGTAAAGAAAATATGGACTTCTCTAAACAGAAGGGATTGATTAGTACATGGTCTGTTTACAAAAATTGTGTCTGCACACTTTGTAACCACCAGCTTTAAACAACAATAACTAGTACTAGTAGTACTACTAGTAGTGTTTGCTTGTGTTAGTTGTTTGTAACAAGTACTAGTAGGATACAAGCAAAAATGCAAATCTAATTTTAGTACAGCTAAATGGTTACACAAAGGAATATCAATTATTTGCAACTGTGTAATAAAATCAAGTACATGATGTTTGTCATGGGTGCACCACAGAATCTTGCAACTCCACTGGTACTACTATTTCTCAAGGAACATCATTACTAGTAAACTCCATTATAAAAGCAGAACAGGTAGTCCTAATTATGATCATAAACAAGAAAATATCTACTAACTGTCAAAGCAAACTACTCACAGCAAACTACTACGAGTACTCAAAGAAAAGTAATCACTTGATCATAGAGTTTTGCGTCTTGCTGTCTGTAGGATATCAGATCATGGGAATGATTCATATCTACAACAAATACCTATGTATCAGACCTATGATTCATACACATTATACATATATAACTCACTTGATCCTATGGATCCATATGATTGACATGACTCGGTTGATTCACTAGCATCGTGAGTGACTTGACTCATTCGATTCACACATCACTCGATCTTCATTCTGATTGGTCTTAGATTTCATAGTTCATCGATCCTCAATAAAAACATCAACTCACTTTTTCTTGTAGCACACAATTTATATCACTATTAGATAGTCACTCCCACGGGTCTCAAAGTGAGTCCTCTTCTAGCATATGTAATTGAATACTTGAATTTTGAGTACTGCATCTCCTCCTGTGGTACGACTATTTCTCCAGGAACATCATTACAATTAGACTCCATCAAAAATGTAGTACAGGATTGTCTAATTATGATAAGAAACAAGAATATATATACTAACTGTCAAAGCAAACTATTTCCAGCAAAGTACTCACAGCAAAGTTGTCACTTGATAGCAGAGTTATGGATATCAAAGTGAGTCCTCTTCTACTAGCAGATACTTTAATTTGGAGTGCTGTATCTCCTCCTCTGGTAGTACTACTACTATTCCCCCTCCAGGAACATCATTACTACCTACTACTAGTAGACTTCATCAAAAAAGTAGTGCAGGACTTTCTAATTATGATAAGAAAAAAAATATATAAAAAGCTTCTAACTGTCACAACAAAACATTTGCTTCAAACTACTCACAGGAAAATACTAGTCACTTGACAGAGTTATGGCTCTCAAAGTGAGTTTCTCTTGTGGCAGGAGATGTAATTGAATACTTGAATTTGGAGTGCTACTTCTCCTCTGGTGGTACCACTAGTATTCCTCCAGGAACATCATTACTAGTTGTAGACTCCATAATAAAAGTAGTACAGGATTTTCTAATTAGTATGGTAAGAAACAAGGAAATAAATATTATCTGTCACAGCAAACTACTCAAAGCAAGGTACTAGTAACTTGACAGAGTTATGGGTCTCAAAGTGAGTCCTCTTGTATCAGGAGATGTAAGGGAATACTTGAATTCTTGAATTTTGAGTACTGCATCTCCTCTGGTACGACTATTTCTCCAGGAAGATCATTACAATTAGACTCCACCATAAAAGTAGTACAGGATTTTCTACTTATGATAAGAAACAAGAATATATATTTACTATACTAACTGTCAAAGAAAAATATTCCCAGCAAACTACTCACAGCAAAGTAGTCACTTGACAGAGTTATGGGTCTCAAAGTGAGTCCTCTTCTAGCAGATGTAATTGAATACTTGAATTTTGAGTGCTGTATCTCCTCCTCTGATAGTATGCATTGTACTATTATTTCTCCGGGAGCACCATTACTAGTAGTAGACACCATCCTAAAAGTAGTACAGGATTTTCTACTTACGATAAGAAACAAGAATATATATATCTACTAACTGCCACAGCGATGTGCTGTACTCACAGCATAGCGCGTGTCGAATTGGCGCATCGAGAGATTGCCGTGGGCCTGCCTCGATCGTTGCACACACCACATCCAAAGAGCATCGGTTGTTCTTCCCGTGGCATGTTTTTCTCCTTCGTTCTTGCTCTTTTCGTTCTTGTCGTTGGTGTGGTGATTGCATTTGGAACGAGGCTTGTCTATGGCATTGCCTGTGCGGTTGGCATGCTACTGGTGCAACCGTTGCCGTTGTTTCTGGTGGCATCCGTATCGGGAATGCCCCTTCCCGTGGAAGGCATCGTGTTGCTCATCGAGGCGGGATGCCAATACCGACCAGCTCTGGGTGCTTCTGCTGTTGTTGTTGTTGTGGTAGTACAAGTTGTTGCTGCTGCTGTTGATGTTGCTGCTGCTGCTGTTGCTGCCGATGGCCCGCGGAGAACGCGCTAGCCCTGGACGTGCCACATCACGGCCCGCTGCGGCCGGCCTCCCTGCTTCCGCAACGGCATTGTCCGCTCAAGCGGTGGGGGCCCGAGCCCGCACCCGAACCCCTTTGGCCGGTGTCCGAGGACCTCCCGGAAGCCCCCCTCGTCCCCGGTGGTGGCGGGCGCACGTGCCCCTGCATCCGCATCCGCATCCGAATCCGCGTCGTTCGTGCCGAGGGAGCTCCTTTCGTCCGCGGGGGCCCCCGCCCGCCCCGGAAGGGGGGGCGGGCCGTCCAGGAGCCGGCAGTCGTAGCCGTAGTGGCGGGGGGCGGGCCCGGGAGACGGACCGCTCGCGGCGGAAGAAGGGGTTCGGGTGCTTCTGCGGTTGCGGTTGCTTTTGCTTCCGCAGGGGGGGGTTCCCCCCGGGCCCGTCCCCCTGGACGGAACGCAAACGATCGACGGGATCCCCGGCGGGAGCAGGATGGGGGGGTCCGGTTCCGGTGTTTGGATTCGTGTGTAGGTTTGTGTTTGTGTTTCTGTTTCTGTTGGTCTTTGGGCTTTGGTTTCGAAAATGGTTCCTTCGTTTTCGTTTCTGTTTCGGCCCCACCGCCCGCTGGCCAGAGCCCCGGTCGGCGGTTTCGGTTTCCGGTTTGGGTTCGATTTCGATTGCGATTTCGATTGCGACCCAGGGGATTCCTCCTTTTGTAGGAAGAACAAACGCCGCGGCTTCCGGTCGGTGGTTGCGTTTGCACTTACATTTGCGTTTGCCTCGTTCCCGTGATTCCTTCTTCTCCTCCCGCCGAGGGACCACGATCCTTTGCCTGGCTTGCCCGGTGCCATGCGCGGTGCCATGCCCGCTGCTTCTCCACTCCTGCCCCGGGCAGCACCTGCCTTCCCGGCGTTCGTCCGAGGTTTGCTCTCGGCTCCGGACGGCTTGGTGTTTATCGGCAGCACCCTGGAGAGGACCCCCCTGGAGAGAAAGGGCATTCTCGTGTTTGTCTTTGTCTTTGTGCTTTTGCTTTTGTTTGTGGTGTTGTTTGTGGTCTTGTTAGTGGTATTGTTTGTGGTCTTGCTTGTTCTCGTGCTTCCACTCG
The DNA here is from genome assembly GCA_900660405.1 of Pseudo-nitzschia multistriata. Lineage (NCBI taxonomy): Eukaryota > Bacillariophyta > Bacillariophyceae > Bacillariales > Bacillariaceae > Pseudo-nitzschia > Pseudo-nitzschia multistriata. The sequence continues at coordinate 365,840 of CAACVS010000602.1, read as the reverse complement.
TGCTTGTAGGCTCTGCGGTTGGCTTCCGTGCCAGGACACTTGCTCTCTTTCGGCAATCGATGCTCGTCAATCGGCAGATAGTGTTAGCAGCACTACGCCGAACAGCAGCAGTGACCTCGTTGCGTGGTTTGGGTGTCCAGCAGCAGCCTTCTTTGTCTTTGTCGTTGGCTTTGTATTTGTTTCCGATGTGTTGTGTCGTTGTTTGTCTGCCGTCTGCGTCTGCGTGTCTGTGCATGTGTGCCGTGCTTGTTTGTTTGTTCGTTTGTTTGTTCGTTCGTTCGTTCGTTTGTTTGTTCACGGACAATTCTATTGGTTCTTCTGCTTTGTTTTGTGGCTGCTTGTTGTGATGCAATTCGATTCTATGCGATGCGATTGGATGCGATGCAATTGGATGCGATGCGTCGCAACTGGTTTCTTCAAGGATTGTAGCGGTTCACGGCGGTCGGTGTCAAAAAAGAGATCGTGTGCAGTGCTGGAGTATCTTTCGGGGGAATGCCGGAGTTGTGCTGTGCTGTGCTGTGCTGTGCTGTGCTGTGCTGTGCTGTGCTGTGCTGTGCTATTTGATGGCTTGATATCTTGTTGGCTTGTTGGTTTGTGTTCTCCACTCTTCCCATTCGTCTCGATGGAATGCAATGCGCTCTGAGAAGGAAGACACAAACAAGAGAAGAAAGAGAAACTGCTGTGAGAACCATCACAACATGACAACATGACACATGACACGGCACGGCATCACCCGCTCCCACTTTTCATAGTACGAATACTGCACGTACCGGTAGGTGAGCAAAACTAGGAGCACGAGCAGTACTGTAGCGTACGTACAGTATCGTACGCTACTTACGATACGATACAGTACGTACGAGTACCAAGTACTCGTAGGCTGCTTCGATTCGATTCGTTTCCATCGATTCGTTTCCATCGATTCCTTCCCTTCTTCGAAAGATTTCCTTCTTGCTCTCCGTAAGAATACGTACGGCACGGTACCTACGGTACGTCCTCGCAAGGCAGCAGCAGGGTGCGTGTTTCAAACCTGCTCTGCCCCAGTACAGTACTGCGTACCCACCTGTACATCACCGTACAGTAGGGGTAGGGTACGTACTTGGTACGTATTGCGGCTCACACGTATTGCATGATTTGAGTTTCGACGTTCGACACCTTCCAAGGAATTGAAAATACAAAATACCGTACGGCACGAAACTCGTGATTCATTATTACTTTATGTCCCACACACACTGGAACAGACTGGATTTGTGTCACTCGCTGTACTACAGTAAAGCACTAGTCACGACAACCACACCCCCAGGGGTCATAAATTTATGACCCCTGCACACCCCTGCATACATGCCATTATGTGAATCGTGCGGATAGTGACCGGTACATACGTGTCACATAGAAGTACTTCCGCACGCCTGTGGCAACGAGAGGACGAAGCCAGCTCCCCTTGGATACTACTTCAGATTAAGTCCCGGGTTGGAGATCTAGAAATCCAACCCGACAGATTCTCTCCCTTTTTCCTTTCTTGACTTTCTACCTTAGCTTGATCCTCACAATATAATGTTAAAATACCTCAATTACGTACTGTACTTCGTTCACGGAGTTCGTGCACCCCTGTACGGTAAGGTACTGCGTGCCGCTGCGCTGTGTCGTGTTGTGTTGTGCAGATACTCTTGTGCAACTGTGTCCTACTGTCGTGGACCTAAACACTTCCCTCCAGCAGCGTGCGCTGATCTCAAACTGTTCTTGTTCATTCAATCAAAACAAAAACAGTCCAACACAAGCTAAATCGGCAATCAAGGAGAGCTGTCCATTGATACTAGCTAAGTACTCGTACATTAAGAAAGAGTGAGTTGAAAGTATCACGGGATAGCTCTCCTTCGTTGTCGATTTGACATGTGTTGGACTGTAGCAAAGGACCCAGTAGAAGTATTGTTTTGGTCTGATTCGTGTAGAAGTAGCTTCTTTTTTACGACAACTTGCTTCCGACGTAGGCAATCACAGTCATGCCTTGTCCCATGAGCTGCTGCAATGCAGAGGCTCTATCACAATATAACCACAACAGGGAGCACTCAGCACAATATCAGGGCTAGATGGAACCAGGCAACCGACTGTAATTCAATCCATCTAGTCAATTCATCCGAATAGATTGAGCGTCCGCGGAAGAAGCTCCGGTAAAGCTGCTCCAGTAAAGCTGCTGGAATCCAAGCGCCTGCAGTGCAAATCCAATTTTCATAGGCCCAGAAGGAGTCGACTCGCCAGCAAGCCAGTCCCCAGGGGGTTCCTCCAGTCCATTACAGCTACTTTTTGCTAGCAAGCCAGTCCACAGGGTGTTCCTCCAGTCCATTACAGCTTCTCTTTGAATCTACCGCGCTTGCTGGAGACCAACGAGACGCTGTTGCTGTTGCCGTCGCCTGATCGTCATAGTTTCCATCCAAACTGTATCAATCGACAATGGAAGAGATCTATCCATTGATACCAAGTACACCAGTGTCTACTAATAGTGAGTAGACCTTCCTAAAATAGACCAATTCTGAATGAATGAAAATATTAGTTTTAGCACGCTGGAGGCAGTTTTAGGCAGGCCACGGTTAGTAGGCTACAGTATGATTTTGAATGCGCAATCGAAACCCCTGCAGCAGACCCCGCCCGACCCGAGCCAACCACAACAAGAAACAATCTGCCCCAGGGACGAGCGAGCGGCGGCGGCACGAAGGTTGTTGGCGCGCGCCGAAGAAGTCTTCCGGTACCGTACCGACGCCAAGAATCCATCCATCGATCGTGTTTTTTGCGTGGTTCCCGATCGTGTTTCTTTTCCCTGTCTCGTTGGGGTAACGGACAAGAGCAGAAAGCGCACACTATGCCAAAGTATGTAGCATACTGTATGCATCCTTGCTCGTATCGTGCGGTATCTGGACTGTGCAATCGTGCGTTCCAGTACCGAACGAAGAATGATGCATTCGAATCGGGACGGGTCGGTCCGTCCAATACCGTATCTAATCGTATATTTTTTACTTCTATTTTTTTTCGTGTCAAGGCGAGAGTGAATGACCGATGCACATGGACATTTTGCATTTTCGATGACCAATCGATGATCTAGAAGACGAAATAATCGAAAATCGGGAGATGCGTTTTCCTACTCGTTGATTGATTCATTGATTCGTTTTCCGATCCCCCCTTTCTGGAATCCCTTCTGCGTATTAGTAGTACCTATGTTATGTAGCTATCCCTTCTGCGTATTAGTACCTACCTATGTTAAATAGCTATAGCTCATACTGTATTATGTATATTACACCCACCGTGAGCTGTGAGTCGTGCCGCAATCCAACCGGGGTGACCAACACGCCCAAATTTATCGACCGATCGGGACTAACTTCCGGTACAGAGCGTACGTACGGTACGTAGTAGTACGTGCACGTACGTCCTTTCCCGCATGCAATTCCGAAGCATGCACGTCTAGTACTACCGTACTACTGCTAGCTCCTGCACTAGCCACAGCCGGAAAGGCCCGGGCAAGACCCAACACATTGCCAACAAGAACTATCCGCGAAGGAAACAAGAACGAGAACGAGGCCAGGCACACCAGCACCAACACCGACACGGAGCGCCACCGGTGCTTAGTCCGATGGCGAGGGCGTCTCGCCAAACCTACAAAGAATAACCCGATCACGGAGGGATCGAATGGGAGCAACGCAACGAACACGAACACGCAATCGAACACCAGCAACAATACAAATTGTTATAAATACGAATGTAAAAGGAACACACCTCAGTCGAAGCAACCGCAAACATCCGATAGACGAACCAATTAACAAGCAAGCCAACACTGCTACCAGTCGTGTTCTACCCTTCCACGAAAGAACACAAGACAAGACAAGACAACACAACACAACACGGATCCCAACCCCGATTCCGATCGCACGGATTTCGAGACACCAATCCCAGTCGCAGTCGCGGTCGCAGTCGCCATTGCAGCCACGGGTCCGATCCGAGCGTCGCGGAGCCGCCATACCATACCATGCCCCGCCGCATCCCACCGGCAGCTTTCGCGGTTGCGCTTTCTTCCGAGAACGACGCTCCGCAGCGATCGCCATTCTCATTGCCATTCCCATTGCCATCGCACCCTAAAAAAAGAAAGACCCCGAGCCAAGACCGGGAGGGCCCCCGGATCTCCCGGGATCTCGATCCCTCCCGCCACAACCACCGCCACCTAAAGAAGGCCTTCGATCCCCCGGGGCAGAAGGTGCAAGCACAAGCACCAACGCAACCGCAACTTTCTTCGGCGAATCCCCTTTGGTTCGGGAGGGGCGGTGCCCATGGTGCCGGCTTGGTGGGCGGCCCGCCGGTGCCGAGGGTCGTCTGCGACGCGGAACCATCCTTGCTGCTCGGGGGGCTGGTGGTTACCGGCGGGGGGTCGCAGCCGCCGGGACCAAAACACCCCTCCCGAGGCCTGCGGAAGGGTGGCTCCGGGCCCCGTGTTCCGCGAGCGAGGGGTGCAGCGCAGGCACCACCGGCGAGCCCCGAAGGATTCGCCGTGCCCCCAAGGGTGTTTCCGTCCCCGTCGGTACGGGTTCCAGCGGTGGTCTCCTTCGACGAGGAAACGACCGCTGCAAGGCCCTCCCCGGTTCCCGCCAAACCCCTCTTCCGGAGACGCCAAAAGCGCGTGTCCTTTGGCGAAAGGGTCGAGGTCGGGCCGGTTCTGCCCTCCCGCTCCGGGTACTCGAGGGAGGAGAAGGAACGCTGCTGGTTCACGAGGGAGGACTACCGGCGGATCCACGCCGAGGCCTCCGCGGCGGTGGTGAGGCACCACCGGGGAAACGACGCTCACCAACGCCACGCAGCAGCAGTCTCGTCGTCGTCGATCCGGGGCCTAGAGAAGTGGTGGCCGAAATCCCCGGAGCGGGCCGAGAGCCTTGCGCGCCGCAAGAGGGCAATCGCGGCCGTTCTGGAGGAACAGCAGCAACAGCAGCAAAAGCGGCAAAAGGCAGGCGAAACGCAGCAGGAGCAGCAGCACCACCACCATAGCCAACCGGGAATGCGGAAGGGGGAACGCGGGGAAAGGGCGGCTTCGGACCGAAAGCACCGACACCCGTGCAAGGGGCGGCCGCGGGCGCAGCGGATCCGAGAGGCCTACCGCAGGCACACCGCCGGGGCTTCGGACCGAGCCCGGGCCATGGGAGCCATCGACGAGGCGAACGCACGGCATGGAGCATAGCAGCAGCAGCAGCAGCAGCAGCACTTGTACTACGATTATACTACTAGGAGCAGAGGCGGTGGACCACGACCTACTCGACGAGGGTGCGGCTATCGGCCGCTCTAGCATGAGTAGGCTAGTAGAAGTAGTACAAGAAAGTGCAGAGTAAAACTCGTAGTAAAACATTTTTTTCTTGTAGTGGTTCGTTACACCGTCACCATTATCATCATCATCACGACAATACTACTACCTACTACTAGTAGAAATAGGAGTTAGTAGTACTGCTAGTAGAATGTTTAACAAAAATGAACAATTTTTGTGAGGATCATAATGTTTGCTGATACATGGTGTGCAACAAAAGATTGGACACCACTACAATCTAGTCTTCGTCGCAGTGATGATTCAACATAAATTGGTCAAGATTGTACTAGTAACATACTATCCCAGCAGAACGTTCTTGTTGTTACTAGTAGCTTCTACTAGTAGTAGTTGTTCTTTCTTCTCAAGGGTCCACGAGTTCTGTGCCTTTTGACGCAAGCTGAAATTGTTCTTGCTGCGGAGCGGTTACTAGTACGAGTACTACTAATAGCAGGACTAAAAGTTCTGTTCAGACAGAGATTCGAGTCAGTCTCTGGAAACAGTTTCAGCATACAGCACGGTACGTACGTACGTAACTACAACCAGGCGTGTCAAGATTTTTTTAAATCGACTGTTCGACCTGTCCTTTTGGTCTACCGGTACGTTTTGCCAACTGCTCATCACGGATCATCAATTTTAGATCTAAATTTAGATTGGCATATCTAAATTTATGACCCCTGCCGCTCAACATCAAAGACCCAATAGGCGCGATAAAAGTGATACGTATACTCGTACTGAACGGTTACATTAGTGTATTTATTACCTAAGGACCAGTAGAGCTTCAAAATATTAGGCGCCGAATAATCCCCATCGTTACATACGGGTACCTCGTACTCTACGTTAACTCGTTGGGAATCTTCAACGCATTGTTCAATCAAGGATCCATTTTTATCACATGATGGATACTAAATGACTGGAGTAGTACTCAAAATGATACTAAAATCCAAAATCCTTTTGTTGGCGGAAAGAGCAAGTCTTGCTCGATCCAGAAAGAGCTTATCAGAGTTGAAGTGGTCTTTTTTATCTTCGACTATTCAATTATATTCAGTAAATTAATTACAATGTTTGAACCTTAACAGAAAACAAACACGAATCCTTGAGCCTCAACGGAAAGTTTTTTCGGCGAGCGACTTAAAGTCCCAAGATATGATTTTGATTCAGAATTCTTTTATCTTCGCCTTCTACACAGTTCTAAAGTAAAACGTTTCCTTTACAATACCGTAAACAACATCACGATTGTTTCACGACCAGTCTCGTTCGTATGAATTCTTGGTCAGAATTAGCGGGAAATCCGGTACAGTACCACAATATCATGTTAAATCCTACTAGTAAATGTTACGCATGCAAGTCACGAGCGTAGTGCTCAATTTGGATACGGCAGCTACCTGTACGTACCTCGTGGCAAAATACATGAAGGTGCGTGTGAAAACCGCAACACCGAATTCGAAAATTAATTGCTCAAAGAATTCCATTTGTCACAAAAAGCAAACAGAACGTTTTTACAAAAGATCGGACTACCGTGTTAACCGATCAATAGAATAATATACTGGACTAATCTAACTCCAACATGCGCTTTTCCACTGCCACCATCGCTGCCCTGGCAATCATCGGGTATGCTCATGCACAAGAACCATCCTCGACACCGTCTGGGATGCCGTCTGGGATGCCGTCTGGGATGCCCTCTCTCTCTGGGATGCCCTCCATGGTTCCCTCAACGGTTCCTTCTGGGATGCCCTCAGGAATGCCCTCTGGAATGCCCTCTGGGATGCCCTCACTCTCTGGGATGCCCTCCATGATTCCCTCAACGGTTCCCTCTGGGATGCCCTCAGGAATGCCCTCTGGAATGCCCTCAGGAATGCCCTCTGGAATGCCCTCTGGAATGCCCTCTCTCTCTGGTATGCCCTCTATGGTTCCCTCTGGGATGCCCTCAGGAATGCCATCTGTCTCTGAAGTTCCCTCTTCTGTTCCCTCTGGGATGCCCTCTGGAATGCCCTCTCTCTCCATCGTGCCTTCTGGTAGTCCCTCTGGAGCACCCTCTGGAATGCCCTCTGGAATGCCCTCTCTCTCTGCAGCTCCCTCTGCAATGCCCTCTGCCTCTCCCTCTGCGGCGCCATCCGCGATGCCCTCTGCCTCTCCCTCTGCGGCTCCATCCGCGGCACCCTCCGCGTCGCCAACTGCAACACCCTCCGCGTCGCCCTCCGCAGCACCCTCTGCGTCGCCCTCTGAGTCACCATCCGGTGCACCAACCGTGTCCTCGGCACCCTCCTCGGCGCCATCCGCGGCGCCATCCGCTGCGCCATCCGCGTCGCCATCCGCTGCGCCATCCTCGGAACCATCCGCGGCGCCATCCGATGCGCCATCCGCGTCGCCATCCGTGGCACCATCCTCGGAACCATCCGCGGCACCGTCCGACGCACCATCCGACGCACCATCCAGTAGCCCCTCTTCACCCCCAAGCTTGAGCCCTACCATCGACCTGACCAGGTTTTGCACCAGAGACAAGGTGAACTACTTGTTCGAAGGGGAGGAAGGAAAGGACTGTCAATGGGCCGGGAACAACCCAGAAATTCGTTGCAACCGCAAGGACAGCACACGTAGGAACAGAAAGGTGAAAAAATTCTGCAAATCATCCTGTAAGCTCAAGTGCGTTTGCAAGAACTCGAGACGAGTGTTTAGAATTGATGGATTCCTAACCAAGTGCAGGAGAGTCAACGCAAGCAGATGCAACGATCCCGCAAAACGACAAGGCAGAACCAAAACTGTCTCTCACTTTTGTCCTAAGAAGTGCGGTACGTGCTGGCCTGGTGCACTCTAACTGTAGAATCGAAAGGAGAGTCTTCTTGCCGATTGTCCAAGACACGATAAGCCAATTCCATCGACAACTGCAAGACGCTTCTCCACGTGATCCAAAACACGGCGTGTCTCTCCCTTTGTTGCATGTTCCTCGCCGGTTTTCTTCTGGACGAAGTATCTAGTGAAATAATTTAGATGAACAACTAAAAAATAAGTAAATTTTTATCCCGTACTGTAGAACTTGAGAATAATGCAATTCGTATTTTCGGTAGTTTATCAGCATGGCCACGGTGACGGTAATCGATCACATGCAGACACATCCGCGCATCCACAGGCCCTGTCTCGAAGACCATCGAGGGAACCCACTCGTTGCACCATTTTAAGACCATCGAGAAAAACCCCGCGTCGTCCCACCCGGGCTGCCCCCGAGGCCCACCAGATGCCCCACCCACAAACCTGAGGATGACCCAATTCGAAGGTCTACCAGGAAGCCCACAAAGAACCCGACCTGTCCCCAACATTTTTTATCCTCGAGTGTCGCGAAGGGTGCAGCGAGGAATTTGTGGCTGCCCTCGAGAATCCGGGCAAGGACCTGGCCGACGTTGCCGGCGTTCCACCGATCTGCTGGAGATTCCAAGTCTCCTCAACACGACGCCCCGTCCCCATCCTGCGACAGTGCAGCCGTTTTGTTGAACCCGAATCCACCAACAGCTGTGAGGTAATGTACGGTATGCAATCTTCTCTCGCGATGCTGAGGAGTATGCACGGGATGCAAACAACCTGCACATATTCCAAGAAGATGGGGAGCTCCTATTGAAGGCCAAAGGGGAAAGAGTACCCATTCTATGGATCCAGGTTATCGGCAGTAATCAGAGTAGTATCCCTTCCGCGACTCCCACCGTCGGATCCAGCGCAACTGCTACAGCCCGAATCCTTTGGGCGGAAAGCCGCCAGCAAGTGCTGCAAGTACGATTTCAGACAAAGGGATAGATGAATGAACGGCCAATGACTTGTGAATTGCGTTTCAATGCGACTCCATTGTTCCTGTTTTGCAATGGGCATGCTGATGTGTTACAGTATTGTACTCAGGAATGAAATTCCAACCTGGAGGAGCGTCTCATGATATGAAACAAAGCTAGCGTTTGACTTGATGGCTGTTAGAAGTTGTGTTTCTCCTCGAGGCAATCGAATCTATGCGGAAAAGAATGATAGATGAAATGCACACCTATTATAAAAATGAATACCGACAATTGAGCTGGGAATGGAGAAAAATAACTTTCCTTCGTCAAGAATCTGGTGGATGCTTCCAATTTTCAGCATCTTCATACAATGAAAAAAGGGAAAAATGAATAAATGATACATACCGATGTCAATTAGAAACACGATTGGTGTTCTTCGTTTCTCCAGTACGGCGGTATGTGCATGAATACATTCCAATGCCAATATTTTCCTTTGTGCTCCATCGATGTTGTGCCGTGCGATTTACAAAGTTCCGTATTACTCGAAGGAACGACATTGTGTGGTAGTTGTGAATGATAGTTGCTATTAACATTGGTTCCATCCCACATTCCATTCCGCTTCGTTTCTATTTCCCCTCCCCCCTCTTCGAATGCGATGATGATTGTGATTATCGTCGGCATCGATTGGATTTATTCCATGATTCATGGATTCATGGATCCGTTGATTGGATATTGGTTTTTGGATAATTGGATGATCGATTCGTTCGATTCATGTTTTCATTCTTTCCTTCCGGTACGAGTACCTTACGTAGGTACTATAAAGACGTACCATGATTACTATTATCATTTTGATTTCGGTAATTCGTACATTTTTCTGTGTACCCGCAAGTGTTGCAGGCCACAAGCTATCCGGTAGGATTCGAGGAAACGGCTACTTTTTCCGAGCGCGCGCAAACGCCCCATTTCTATTGCATTTTATATGGATTTGTATACATTATAGGATTCATTTCTGATCATTGGCCGGCGTCAACCGACACTGCAATAGGGTATTGTTGCCCCTCGTTATTTTTACAATACTCGCAGTATGTATGCTTACGGGTATCACAGAAGGCAAACGGCATGCAACACTTTTGTACGAGTATGTTGTGGTACAGCAAGTCGTGGAAGAAAAGTAAAGGAACGAACTGCGAATGGCAGACAAAAACAATACATACCGTATTGCTTACATACAGTTTGCTGCAAGTAGTGCTCGTATTCGTACAGCACCAAACAACAACACCAAGGCGAACGAGAACAGATAAGTGAAACGAAGCGAACTAAGCAGTTCAACGCAAAAACAATTTCTACTCCCATCCGGAACCAACCAAGGACTGAAAGCGTATAACAATAACACCGAATAAATAACTTCAACTTCAATTGAATTGAGCTCTTGAATAGATCATTCAATCCCTTTCAATCGACACGTCCACGTACACATAAATACGCACATCCTCCTCGCTCAGTCAATTGAATAAATCAACCATGTCGCGAGCCACTTCTACCCCTGGCGGAAAGCCCCCCCTCTATAAAATCGTCATGCTCGGAGACTCGGGAGTCGGAAAGACCTCTCTGGTAGCCCGACTCACCAACCCCGATAGGCCGCTGAACCACGACATCTCTGCCACGATGGGCATCGAGTTCGACACGCAGATGCTAGACACACCCCAGGGGAAGGTCAAGGCGCAGATTTGGGACACGGCCGGCCAGGAGCGCTTTGCTCGCGTCCTGTTGCCGACGTACTTCCGCAAGGCCAAAGGCGTCATCCTGGTATACGACATTACCAATGCTAAGAGCTTCGAGAGCTTGAGCGAGAGATGGATGGCCCAGCTGAACGATCACTCCAACGCGGACGATCTGGCCAAGCTGCTCGTGGGAAACAAGTCCGATCTGGAGTCGAGCCGAGAGGTCACATCGGAAAAGGCCTCGGCCTTTTGCCAGGAGTACGGGATGGAGTTTTTGGAGACCTCGGCCAAGTCTGGAGACAACGTCCTGCAGGCCTTTGAAAAGCTCATCGGGATCGTCCACGACCGAGCCCTCAACGCTTCGAAGGCCAAAGGCGGCGTCGGAGGCGCAGGTGTCGGAGGAAACGGAAGCGGTGCACCGAAGGGCGCCTCGGATTCCGGAAAGAGCGACGCTGCCGGCGGCGATGGTACCGTCAAGCTAGAAGACTCCGGTGCGGCGGGCGGAGCCGATGCCAATGCGTGTGGGTGTTAGGAGTTGTGTATGTGTACGTGAACAACACAACGCTATATCCATTCGATTGATTTGATTTGGATCGAATTGGATTGGATTGGCTGGTAATCTCGTGTATGGAACGAAGAAGGGACTGCTTGACTAACAAACCAAGTGACTAACTTCTCGTTCCATCACAAGAAAAGACTGAATGAACTAATGAATGGTTCATTTCTTTTTTTATCGCGATTAATTCACTCGGTTGGTTAGTTCCACTTGTCGGTTATTTATTCCTTCGTGCAATCCAGTCAGTCGTCGGTCGATGAATGGTGAGTGAGCCGAAATCATACGGCGTAGGCAAGCACACGATGCACAACATGTACCGTACGCATTTGAAATGCAACACACAATGCACAATACAAACACACAATCACACACATAACACACATACCACTACTACAAACACGAATGCACATTATTTGATTTCGTCAAACCATTTCGGCGTTTTGGCCGGGATGGGCGATTCGAGATGGAAATTGTGCATCCGAAGGCTTCGCATCGCAAATTGTTGCACTGCATTGCGGTTCATTCTAATATATATTATTTTTTATTCTGTACCTAAACACCATATATTAAATAAGTAAAAGTATTATCATAATATCCTTCACGAAACGTGTCGACAACCGATGAGGTACTCCGTTTAGATCACACTGCATAGAACGGGGCCGGGCATCGTCCGTAGTACTCTATTACTGCCGGTAGACAAGAGAGAATTATGAAGTACATAGAAGCAATGAATATAAGTAGTTCTAGTAATTGCGTCTATCCGCTGAGCGCTTGTTCCTTGAGATGAATTTCCTTGTTCGCTTCCTTCTTTTCTCGTTTTTCCAACGAAGAACTTCTAGTACAGTACTTCGTTCTTACTTTTCTCCGTAACCGTTGAGCAGCTCAACATTTCCATGTAACCACGCGCGCTTGGTTACTGCGCGGATACAAAAAACTAACACTAACAAACACTAGTTATTTTTTGCTTAAATACATGCACCTCAACAAGTTACAAGCRCGCAGATTGAGTTTTTGTAACCAGAAATTGTAACCAAACCCTTTCCTAAGGAGAGCCCATATTTTCACCACGATAACACTAGTAGTGTGGTTACAAAAAAACCGGGTCTGGTTACAAAAACAGGCGCACTGSTTCCCTTGTGCGCGCTTGTAACGCCTGTACCATGCACCTCGCCAGGTACAAACTAAAAACTGTCTTCACTAAATACTGTACGTAGTATTAGTACTAAAAAATGTGAGCAGTTTTCAGTGAAAAACTGATCTTGATTGCTATTCCAGTACAAACGCGTGTAGAAAACACCATAGAAATATTGATTTGCAGGGGGAAACAAGCAAAACACCAGGAGAACGCCGTATCAGTGTCCTCCGTATCAGCAACTCGTATCGTATCAGCRCTGGCTCCTCTGTATCGTATCAGCAGCTCCTCCGCCGTATCGTATCAGCGCTGGCTCCTCCGCCGTATTGTTTCAGCGCTGGCTCCTCCGYCGTMTCGTTTCARCGCTGGCTCCTYYGTATCGTTTCAGCAAGCTTCCGTATCGTATCAGAGTCTCCTCCGTATCAGCAACTCGTATCAACGCTGGCTCCTCCGCATTGTATCAGCAGCTCCTAGTACACCGTATCGGGGAGGGAAAAGAGCCCATTCCCCTAAATTGTGCAGGCAGTGCGCAGTAACCAAACGCTCATTGTTACATGGAAATGCTGAGCTGCTCAACGGTTACGTAAATATCTGTGGAAGAGCTAGCGCAGCACAACAAGTACTATCTTCAGCAACACCAACAACAAGCTCTCGAGCTAAAGCTCTCGAGCTTGTTGGTGGTGGTGCGGAAGATAGTACTTGCAGTAACATCACTTCGATCTCGAGCAAGCTCTCRATCTCAGTGATGTCACTGTGTGTACCATAAATGTAACCAGAATTTTGTACCTTGGCGTGTCCGTGTTATTATCACGGGAAAATTTTTGTACCATGCGCTCTCGAGCTAAAGCTCTCGAGCGCATGGTACAAAAATTTTCCCTCGATAATAACAGGGACACGCCAAGGTACAAAATTCTGGTTACATTTATGGTACACGCGCTGCGCGAGCTCCTCCACAGCTATATCACATACCGTAGTACCAAGAGAGGTGTGGATCGAACCGTCACAAAAGCACACTAGCGCGCGCTGTTATTGATATTATTTTATTGCTCGCCGGGCGATCACATTTATCGCTCATGGTATGCACTTTGTAGTGGTACCGTACRTACGTACTCTCGCACCTACCGTACTATCACGGATTTTTTCGTTCTGGTCCTCTGGAATACAATCCCTTGCGTCAAAATGCGGTTGAACAGAGCAAGCTCGTTGGGTTTGTCAGAAGAATCATCGTTCTCTAACTCAGACGCCAGCAACGAGAGTTAAAGAAACACGTTGCCATAACCATGGCCTATCGCTCTTTCCTTCGATTGGCAATCTTCTGCGTCGCATCTCTTCATTTTCACCAGTACTGCGTGACTCGAGCCGAAGATCCCCTGCAGCAGCGGCAGCAGCGGCAACAACAACAACAAGAGGAGGAGGAGGAGGAGCGGCATGCTTCACAACACTCACCAAGTGATGCAGCAACAGCCGCGAAAATAACAAAATTCCATAATAGAAAGATCAAGGTAGACCTCTATTACATGCCTCAATGCCCTGGATGTAGGCAACTGATCACCTCCTCCTTCAATGAGGCATTTCATACCCCAGGTTTTTCGAACATGGCAGACGTGACATTCATTCCGTACTCTGATGGCCGCATCGACACGGGTTCCGACAGCTCCACCAAGCGGATATTTTCTCACACGCTGGAATCGTGTGCCCTTCACTTCATCGGTATCGGTGGCGCAGATGGTTTTGAAACAAACGGAACCAATGGACTAACGATGCACAAAAAACATGAACACCAAGAGCTTCAATTCCGGTACATCGATTGCATCGATCACTACCCATCATACCAACACAGCGCGGCCACCGTTGACGTCGAATGCGCCAAAGCCATTGGCCTGTCCGAGGCCACCGTGACCAGAATTGAGTCTTGTGCTTCTTCGCAGGAGGGCCACCGCCTCGCCGAACGGTATGTCAAGCAGGTTCATTCAATCACTAACCCAAGGATTACCTACTTTCCCTGGACGATGGTGGACAACGTTCACGATAAAGACACCGAGGAGAGAATCTGGAACTCACTGTTTGAGCACGTTTGCTCCATATATTCCGGGCCCTTGCGGAGTCTGCACTGCCAAGCTCCCGGTGATATGAACGGGACCGATGACGAAGATGACTATGTCTATGGTAAAGATGACGATGAAGATGAAGAAGAACTGTAGAGAAACAAATGTGGTTGGAATGCAATCTAATACAATTTAAAGAGAAGCAGAGATTGCACAAGAAATGAAACATTACATCTCAACAAACGATCATGTGAAACTTGCTGTCGTAGAAGATACGAACCAAGAAAATCGATAAATGTCAAGGAAAAGAGAGAATCGACGAATCCCTGTGAAAAGATCTACCCATTTCCCAATCGCGATCAACGTCAACAAGAACCGAAAGATCCATCTAAGCTTAGCTTAATCTATAGGCTGCAATGATTGTATGACAAGGATCTCTTTCGGTGTTTTCCGGGACGCCCACATGAGACGTGTGATACGTGGCACTAAATGGCATCACGAGTTCCCCTTAGGCATATAGTTGTATCACAGGCCAGACCGTAACTGACTCTTGATCGGACCAGGCCACATAACTTTGAGTACAGACAACCCCCCATTCATTTAACACTACCAGAGGATAAATAGTTTCATGCTGCAGTTGCTTCCATGCCCTCCAAATCATCGTCCACCGAATAGACTAGCGGAGTGAAGTGGCTGTCGTTGTTGTGTTACTACTACAACTAGTAGTACGTACTACTGCTAGTACTAGCTTTCTTTTGTTCCTATGGGTAGCAGTACTAGTAGTAGTAGTATTAATAGTATTATCAGTAGTAGTTTCAGTGGTACTATTGTCTAAGTTTGTGCAAGACTATGCCCCATTGCAACTCTAGCACCAGAAGCTTCCTCTGTCCAGATATGACTGCCCCCTAACCAATTTACTATTAAATGAAAAGAAATCTTTTCTAGTTATACTATTCAAATGTGTTATGCCTTTCAATGTCCTCATACCAGCACTAATGAAGTTCTAAGCCTTCAAACAGGGTATTTTTCCATATCATTTTGACTATACCAGTTGAATGAGTTCCTACAGTCATTTTGATATGCCACTACTACTTGCACTTGGTAGATAATAAAGTACTAGTATTGAAAGCTTTTGCATTACTTCAGATTTGTATTGCTTACTTTCTTATATTCATTATTTTAATTCAAAAGAGGTGCTCAGTATCATTACTATCAACTTTTTGTTTCCCTTGTGAAAACACTCCTGCATAGTACTAGTAGTACTACCAACTTCATCTGCAAAAATATTTTTTAATCACGCCAGGCATGCTCATTTTTATCTAGTATGGTACTACTAGTAATTCTATACCATGATATTTAACATGGTCATATTTTGTTTTTGGTTGAATGAAAATATTAAAGAGTACTACTAGTACTAGTAGTGACAAGTGTTTTCTAGTAGTACTAGTAGCTAGCACTATCTAATAGTAGTTCTGGAGAATTATTGAAAACTCAAAAAGTCACCCTCCCTCAACTTCTGGTCTGTCATGGACGGTTCAAGTAGACAAAGACTGAATTTAAGGTAGTTTTATTCCATAGTAGTACACGTGAGTTTAAGCATAATTGTGAGGATGAAGAATCTAAATCCTACATCACAAATTGCTTGTGAATAGTGTCATTCCTTGTCTGAGGAGAGAGTGTTCTGGACCTCTTCCAACCTTGAGCGACGCTAATGTTCAGAGGAATACTATGGACCTTTAGAAAAAAATTAAATGCTTCTGTGCAACTAAATTTATAAAAATACACCACATGGTTGACTCAGGAGGGACATCTTATTTCAAATAGTTTCTGTCCTCTACGTCACCTGAATTTCTTCTGATTTGACCAATTGGAATGAAGATTATTTGTTGATTTACTCCTTTCAAGGTTAGGGACTAAATCTGCAATCATTCCTTCCTCACGCCAAATGTAATGTTTTTTTGTTGCATCAAAACAATAAACTTTTGTTCTGGTGCTGTTGTTACTATTTTTCTACTAATTGCTACTACTAGTACTGTGCACCATTGTACTGCTATCATGCCTCCTGCAATCAGAGCACCTACTATTGTATTCTACTACTGCAGTGGGTGTTGGGAACTACTACTAGAAGGGAAGAAATCAAAGTCCAGAGGCTATAAATCTCAATCAACTACTACTACTCATGTCACTGCCAACTACTATGTTGCAACAGGACGATTAGTAGTAATAAGACAT
This sequence comes from Pseudo-nitzschia multistriata, assembly GCA_900660405.1. Taxonomy (NCBI): domain Eukaryota; phylum Bacillariophyta; class Bacillariophyceae; order Bacillariales; family Bacillariaceae; genus Pseudo-nitzschia; species Pseudo-nitzschia multistriata. The sequence goes on along the minus strand of CAACVS010000602.1, from coordinate 349,079 downwards.
ATCTCAAATCATAATTTTCAAATCAAATTTTTCAAACGCACAAACTTGCACTTTGGTTCTGAAAATTATCACCTAGATTCCCTACTGATTTCTATGCACAAACATACCTGACCAAGGCCTTCTTCCTCTGGCATCCAAACCACCATGGTGGTGACAGCCCCTTCCAAAGGGGAAAACCCACCTCCCTGGCTCCACTACCCTTGGATCTTTTGAGAGTTCTATTCTTGTGGAGATATTCTTATTCCCATGGTCATGTTGAGGTGGATATGGGAAGTGAGTGCATCTCATGTCTAGTTTTTGGTGTAGAGCATGGTAGGGTCCCTTGTCCTTCCAGGTGGAACCCGTTGTCAAAATCTGTAGTGCAAAAAAGCGCATAAGATTGTTTCACCCCCGGCCGGGCTCGAACCGGCAACCTCAGGATTAGAACTCCCACGCGCTGCCGTTGCCGTTGCGCCACGGAGGCAACAAAATGAGTCCCGGGGAGCCCATCTTCACCATTAAACATCAGTAATACTATTTTGGACTTCCACACCGCTGTGTACGTACCCTATGGATTACGAACTTCACTACTTGAAACGCAATCACTTCCTAACAAACAATCAGGAAAATAGGTACCGTACGTACGACACGTACATCGTGTTGAAATTTTTGACGAACCATGGGCCGTACACCTTACACCATACGGACTCTTTGAGTGTAAGACATGTTGAGACTGATAAGTACTCCAGGTACCGTACTTGTTCTCTTGATTCGACATGGATTGTTGTTATTCTTGTGAAACTTTCTGAATAATAAAGCCTTTCCCATTTTTTATTATAGCCTCACCCATGGTGGTTCGACATTCTACCTCAGCGAATTCTATTACAACGACAAGATATAATAAGTATAAATGATTCTATTCGAAAAAAAATGTGTTTTCCTATGGCAATAATACTATTGGAAAGTAAGAGTACTTCTATCGTATCTCTGTGAATGGAATTCAGGGCTTCCTTACTTATGGATCGTAAAATTATCATCCAAATTACTTATCCCTCAATGCCTTGCTTATAGAAGCAACACTACAAAGAACATAGAAGAAGAATTGTGAGACTTCCATGTTAAACTAGCGAGATTAAAATATATTATATTTCTCTACCCCTTTCCTGTAAACTGTTGACGCAGAAAGCGTTTGGTTCTCCGAATAATCTTGTCATCAACGTTCTCAGTATGAAATTTGACAGCCCGAATCTTGCCAAACAAAAACAAACGAAAGTGCAACTTTCTGCGAAGATTATCAATTAGGCCTTACAAATACCAGAAGTCCAGGAATTCAAGGGCGTGTGTTACAATTTGAAGTCGTAGAAAAAGTAAAGCACACAAATTTACACAAGATCAACAGCAAAGCGACCCTTCTGTTTCAATCAAATCAATCATACCCCACTGGTAATACAAACCATAGAAGATCAAATCAACTAGCATAATGAACGACTTTGCAAATGCAACCTTCCCCACAATCTCAAGTAGCTCGTCTCTGATGCGCTATCCCAACTCATTCTTCCATCAAGAAAGCCTTATCCACAACGAAGTAATCCCTGTTCCTCTCTCACAGCTTTCGATGCAAATGGAATCCTCCGACATTATACCTACCTCGAGCACCGTCGTCATTGGAAAGGGAAGAGTCCCCAAGAAGGCTCCCGGAAACCGTAAGCTCCGGTCTCTGGTTCAAGATAAGGTCCAAGATTATGTCAACGCAAAATCCAAAATGGTAAAATCAAGCATTGTCACGGATATTTACTTTGCTATCGAAGAATTGTGTCGCCAGGAAGGGTCCGCCCCACCGTTTGTCCGGTACAACGGAACCGGTTACTCAAAAACCACGGAGAGCATCGCGAGAGAAAAGATTACGTCGTGCTTTCGAGACTGCCTCCACGATCGCTACAAGTCCAGTTCCAAAAACAAGGTCGCCAAGCGTAGACTCGCCAACAAGGAGAAGGCGGAAAAGAAGCGAATGAAGCGCATCGAGGACCAGCAGCTCGAGTTTCTACGACGCGAAATGCTGCCGGTGCCCATGCCAATATTGGAATCGTCTATGGCTATCCATGGCATCCAGAAAAGATTAGTTGCCGACGATTCACAACATCAACACCAGCGAGAAACTCAGCATAACGGAAGGGAAAAACCCCAAATTCAGACAAGTGGCGACAATCTCATCCACAACACGCCGTCGTACACCTTCCTGAATCAGCTGCAGCCCAAAATTTCTCGCATCGGTACGTTTTCTACACCACTCTTCGAATTCGTAACGACCCCGGTCGATCGATCATTCTTTGAGAAGGTTCCAGTGCCAGTTCCTGACATGGATTGCGCATCGACCTGTTCCTCGTCGTCTTCTTATTCATCCAAATGCACGGGTGGCATAGATGGATATTAGGGAATGACAAGAAATAGGATGAACAAGAAACAAGAACGAGAAACAATACGTAGAACAAAATAGAAGTATGTATAATTACGCATCGAGGAGTAGGCCCGATCTAATCGGAAACGGAAGCTCATATAAATCGAACGCTAACAAATAAATAGGAACACTTTCTAAAGATTTTAGTGAACGATTTTTAGACAGAATGTATCTGCCTCGTCTTGGTTGATTTAAAGACTTGTCATTCGAACTCCATGGCTGCCACATCAACGCATGACAAGTACACCTCGTGACTTTAGAGGCAAACAAACTTGTATCAAGTGAAGAAAAACCACGTGCGGCATGTCTCCTAAATACGAGGTACAGCAATCTCATCCACTCTTCGGTCACTTTATTCCCTGATCGATTGAGTTTTTAATCTTATTTTTCTCACATTCTACGGTACGATTGGATGTAACTGTTACTCCTGAGGTAGTCTCGGTATGAGAAACGTAACGTGCGATAGAAATTTTCTTATGGGTCTTGACTTTACTTTTCTTACCATCTTTTGTTTTTAGTACTATGACGATACAAAAATATTGCACAGAGGAAGGTTTACACATCATCAACCCAGACTAATAGAAGTACTTTTTAACGTCCTTTCTTTTTTTGCGGTTCTCGCCCGCTGGTTAGTACTACAACTAGACAAAAATATTGCACAAAGGAAGGTTTACACATCATCAACCTTGATTAATAGAAGTACTTTTTAACGTCCTTTCTTTTTGTGGTTCGCCTCTTCATCCCCGCTTTCATTGCGTTAAGTAAAACTGAAGCATTATCTTTTATCAATCTTTTGATGATACTGCAGATACAACATTGAAACGGCGATGTTATTCTATTTCATCGCCGACGTATTTGAAAATACAGTACCTGGTACTACCAAATACTGGCCCAATGATCAATGATTAAAAGCCAAATCTCGCTCATTCCATTTTTTTCGGCTGGAGGCACGGTATGTACTACCCGTGCCTACGTATCGTATTCAAGTCTCGGATATTTCGATGAATTCAAGATTCACCACCCTCCTCGTCTAACCTTAACTCAACGTGATACCACCAGAAGTAACCCCACTAAGAAGAAAGGCCATAATCATGAAGCAATAAATGCAAATGGTGTTAGCAACAATTAGCTGAGATGGTTTAAGCAATTTTAGATGGTCAAAGAAGCAAACCTTTTGGAAAGTTAAAGATAAGGACAAGAAGGTAAAGAATGATGGGAACAGAATGAGTACTACTACTAGTGAGACACTGGCCACGGGTGTTGTCAGCAAAAGTACTACTAGTATGGTGCTGTGTGATCATGCAATTCCTGGGATATTGACTACAAGAGTATATCTGAGAAATTAGGAAAAATCAGTGAGGAAAAGAACCAAAAATTTTCAGACGAACAAGGAGTTTGTCCAATACTTGGAAGAAAGAGTTCTGCAGAAGGTTCTGAGAACATTGCGGCACATAAAGCAAAGTTTGGCAAGAAGAAATTGGATTGGTACATGAAGATAGGGTATGTGAAGACAGGAAAAGCTATCAAACAGGTCTGGTGTCAAGTGTCATCTGCTCCTATCAATCTGAGCATACTAGTACTAGAAGGGATATTTTTAAACCCAGCTTACAGGTGGTATGGAAATGCAGACACCAACCCAGAGTTTTATTATTTTTTGACATGTGTACTGACATCTGTGAATCCAAAACAGACCAGTTTCTTCAATAGCTACTACTACTAGCCTTTATTTTCTTAGGACTGCTCTCATGATTTGTGCTTCCTTTTTGAGAATAGAAATCAATCATACTAGCAACAAAGAATATTAGTATATGGTGGTTGGAAATCAAGTGAAAGAGGTTGCAAGACAACAAGGAATGTACACAGTGGAAATGTCCTGGTGGTGAATCAGCATACTAAAAAATAATGAGTGGTGTCTGAATAGTTCAATCAAAGTTTGGAGGGGTTGCAATGTGCTGGCCCAAAAAATGGAGCACTGATTGCGTGGTGTGAAAACATTACCACATTGATAAAATTTGTTGTGATTGAAATCATATGCTTGAAAAATAATTGTAAAAATGGGTAGTAGGTTATTGCTTGCGCAACAGAAGCTCACCATCTTTTTGACTGTAAAAATTGGGTTGTAACAGGGCATGTGACCCAGTTGCAATAGGGGTTTGTTGTTATACTAGGTTGTTGCAATGGTACTGTGGATGACAATATGAGAACAACAAACTTTTTCCTTGTATGATTTTTCTTGTTCTCCTTTATTAGTACTCCTGTTCTTTGCCTCCTCTTTCTCTTGCAGAACAAGGTGTTGCACAACCAAAGACAATGATACCAGCAGACAAGATGCTGAACTCAGAGCTGCATTAGTACGAACAGCAGGAAGTGGAGAAAAGTGACCACCAAATGGTTGTAGTGGTACTAGTTGTTGCAGCACAGATGATGGTTGTACCACAAAAAATATAGTGCTTGTTGATTAGTATCCTTATGTCTCCTTTGTTGCTGTTCTTGTTCCTCCCAGAATATTGTTTTTGGCACTGCTGCCTGCTTGGTCTTACTCTTCCTCTTCTCTCTTCTATTGCTTCTTGTGGTTGCTACTACCAGTGCTGACTCAATAGTAAAAGAATCTATTAGTAGTACTAGTAGGCAGTACTAATAAACTTCTTGTTGCTGACCCCAAAAATCCCAAGAAGGGACACTTGGGGGCTTCAACTTTCTTCTGTCATTTTTGTCACTGCCAGCAGCAGAATCCGACTGTGGGAATGCAGATGGTGCTAGTAATGAGGACAAGCAAGAAGCTGCAGTACTAATTCTAGTACTACTAGTACTAGAAGTATGCTGACCACGTGGTGGATTTCTTCTCTTATCAGCAGGAGCAAGAAGAAGGAGGACAAGCAGCCAACATCTGCTCACTGGAACCTCCTGCTGTTGCTGCAGATGTTTCTTGGTACTGCTACTGTTAGTAACAACATTTCCATTCAGATTGTTGTTGTTGCAATAAGTCTGCTGCCACGTTGCTAGTACTGCTGTTAGTACTACTAGTAGTAGTACTACTACTCACAGCCAACAGCATTCTTTTGATTTAGATTGTTGCAAATCTGCTGCTGGTACATACTATTGAGAGACTAGTAGTAGTAGTAGTAGTAGTAGAACTAGATTGTGAACTGTGGGTGGCTAGTACTACTAGTACTGGTGACCTCTCTCAGAAGGTGGGCTGGTGGTCATGCAATGCCTTCCTTTTCTGTTCTGCATACTGCTAGTAGTTCAAACGGACGAATCTGCTGCAGAGGTATCGGTGTATGCTTGGTCTGTACTGCTACTCTTGCGGTTTTCGTAGGTGCAATTGGCAATCGCCACAAGTCTCTGCAAGACACAACGAATAGTGCTCAACCATCCAACGATCGTCTAGAATACTACTACTAATAGCAATGGCTAGGGAGAAAACAGCGTCCGTTTCGGTGTATAATAATTCTTTTTTTGTATGGGGTGGTACACAATCTAGAACAACCCAACGGGCCACACAAGACGCAGTACGCGGCTCCGTTCCGTTGCCACGATCGGTGTTGGTGCGCAGGCTAGGCTCGGCTGCCTACTCCTGTCCGGCCTGGTAAAGGGCAGAGTTGACCAGGAGACCGCGTCGGTTGTGGACCTTGACGATGTTTCCGTCGCACGAGAGCTCTCCGCTTCGGCGCTTCTCGACGTATTCTTCGCGGGGGTACTTGGTGAAGCCCCACTTGGCGGACTTGAGGATCTTTTGGCGTCCGGCAAACTTGAATTTTCCCCGGCGGATGGCCTCGATGACGTGGGCCTCACTGGCGTCCTTGGAGCGGACGCTGAGGAGGATCTGACCGATGTCGACACGGGCGGCGACGCCGATGGGCTTTCCGTACGAGTGCCTCATACCGGAGGACAGACGATCGGCACCGGCGCACGAAAGCATCTTGTTGGCACGGAGGACGTGGAAGGGGTGGGCGCGCATGCGGATGTGGTATCCTTCCTTTCCAATGGTCTTGACCAAGTGCTTGTTGATGGCAACACGGCAGGCCTCGAGGGCCTCGGACGAGATCTGCTGCTTTTCGTCGCAGACGAGGTGGGCCACGAAGGGGAAGAGATCGACGGGGGCCTTCTTGGCACCGACGTCGAAGATCTTGATCTTCGATTCTGGCACACCACGGCAGTACCGAGACTTGATGTACGGCTTGTTCTTTTGGTAGCGATAACAGCGAGCAGGACGGCGACCCATGGTGGAAATTTAATTTAGTTTAAATTGTTCGGAACAGAAGAGTGGTAGGGGAGGGTGGGGTGGCAAACCAGAGAGGAGGAGGAGCCCGACGATGGGGAGTAGAGGACAACAGATAGGAAACTCCACATGCACTCCTGCGGTAGGTACGTAGCCTCGATCGGCGGTACGAGTACGTTACGGAGCACGAGTACGAGTACAAGTACGAGTTACTATTACTACTACTATTACTGTTCGTGAGGAGGTATTTGTTCGTTCGGTGACCTCCGGAGAGACACCAAAGCTGTACAAACATGTACTGCGCGAGCGTAGAGGCTTTCAAACACGCGGCTCGTGTCGTCGCATGTTTCGCGCGCTGTCTCACCCGTCGTACGGAAGGAACGTCCCGTTCCGGTGGTCGCAACACAAGTAAAGTGGTAACAACGGTAAAAAATAATAAGAATACGGAGCTTTTGGGAGGTAGGTACGAGTATGCACTAGTACTCGTACGTACGTACCGGTACGCTAGCGCTGAGAGTTTCTATCCCTAATCTTTACGTCGTCGGTTACCGTGCGACTAGTACGAGTCAAAATGAATCAGTACTAGTTCCTGCAATATGAGGTACAGAGGCTGTTCTTGTTCAGTCAAGAGGAAGAAGAACTCCATCTCCTGTGGGTTCCTGTACTATAAGGTACAGTGGTTGTTCTTGTTCAGTCAAGAGGAAGAAGAACTCCATCTCCTGTGCCAACAAATAAAGAAAGAAGACCTGCTTCTTTTGAAATCACCACCAGCACGACGACTTCTCGTCCTGCGGCCAATAGCTACCACCAAATATACACAACAAATCCATTGTTCATATTTCAGAAACATCAAAGAGCCACATTGCTTTCATTGATTATCTTCTAAATTCTTTTCAGAGCAGTACTTTCCACCAGGAGGGAGCACCTTGGAAGGGCAGGAGGCTGGTGAGTCCGTGAACTGTTTCTGTACCAGTATACACGACCCCTCCGTACCCTAAATGTTGTATTCCCAACCCCCTTTTTGGGTAGTCTCAACCTTTTCTGGTTTGGAATAAAATGTTTTAGCTCTAAATTCACAAATTGTCCCTCTTTGACAGAAGTACTCACCATTTTAGAAAACTCCTGCCTTTTTCACTTAATTTGACTACTAGTTTGACTCAGTTTAAATTGGACTTGACAATGTGAATGAAGAGGTGTGTTGCACAGCAACAAGAGGAACTTGGTGGCAACAAATACTAGGAGTTAGATCTTGGACACCAGTAGCCTTGTTGTTCTTCTTGTAGCAACAAGAATTGGGGGGCAAGAAGTTGGCTGGTGGTGGTAGTAGTGCACTTTCCACCACTGGAGTAGGAGTGAGTTCTTGTTGTAATGAAGTTGCTTGCTACCATCTTGAACAACAATAATATTAACAACAAAGGGAAACAGACAAGCATGTTGTAAAGTCTTGTTCTATACTAACTACTTTGATCGATTCTCCTATTGGTGATCTCTTCTCCTGCATACTACTACTACTACTACTACTACTACTACTACTACTACTACTACTACTACTACTACTACTACTACTACTACTACTACTACTACTACTACTACTANTACTACTACTACTACTACTACTACTACTACTACTACTACTACTACTACTACTACTACTACTACTACTACTACTACTACTACTACTACTACTACTAGGAGTAGAACTATAATCCTTTTTGGCTTTTGCCTCTTCTTTCTCCTTGCTGATCAGCTCAAATATCATGTTACTACTACTGTCAGCATAACCACTAGCACCAGAATCTCCTCCTTTCTTTTTCTTGTAACTCTTCAAGAAATTGTTGTTGCATGGTGTCAATACCATCAGTTGCTTCAAATACTAGTAGAAGTCACTTCCTCAGCTAGCTTCAATTCTCTTAGACTCAGACTCTACCACTAGTAGTAGAACTTCTTTGCTCTGAATAAATTTTTTGCTACTAACTTCTCTAGTAAGAATGGCTCTCAAGGTCTTAGTCCTTGGTCAAGAAAGGGAGTACAAGCAATTGCTGCTGGGAGAAGAGGTTGAATTCCTTCTTCTTCCTGTCTTTTCCTAGTACTAGTATGCTTTCTGTGCTTTGATGGTGGTGTGACAAGTCCTTGAGAACACGTATACTACTAGTACACAGCTTCTTTTTTTCAAGATATGTTGCAGCAGTTGTCTATCCTTGAGACATTTCCAGCCAGCTCCTCTCCATCACTATCAGTATCTGTTTGTTTTTGTTGGCTTACTACTAGTAGCAGTATCATGTTTTGCATCAATGTCACTGCTCTACTACAAGACAGCAAAATTGTGCTGGCATACCTCTTGGTGTATCCCTTCTTTTAAAGGCCTTCTCAACACAAACATGATATCAGTTAGGTGTTTTGAGTATCACGTCGTGTAAGTTTCTCCACTTTTTCTTTTGGTGGTTGGCCCTGAGAAGGAAGAATACTAGTACTGCATCAGAGATGGCAATTACAAAATCAATTGACTTGAAGACTGGGGTTTGTTAAGTTAAATACTCAAGTTATTAACTTTGAATCTTACTCAAGAACTAATGCGCTTATGTAATAGTAGTGGTACAAGAAGTGACATGGGTAAATTACCTTAATTACTCCCTTTGCTTCAGTAAATTAATCTTATTTTATTACTTTCTTACCCCAAATAGATATTCCATAGAGCCCCCAAATGGAGAATCTCCCATTCAATTGACAATTTTGCAGTTAGTCTAATTTACCCTTATGACATGACATAGTAGATGTTGAATKGTATTTAAAAACATGCAAATGGGGGCTCTCCTGCTGTTTTGACAGAGTTGGCCCTAAACTGACTTTTGTGGGACAAGCATGATTAGCTACTATCAGTAATGCTAGTCTTTTTCTACATCATTTTCTGTGTACTCCTTCTCCAGCAAGAAAGATTAAAATGTTGTCTGTTGTTGTAGTCTGATATGGTCTTTTCTATTTGTAACTAGGGAGGAGGGTTGATATGTTTGTTATCTGGAAAGACCTTTGTGTTGTGTTGTTATGGGGCTTGCAGCACTGTGTTTGATGATAGATGAATTGCTCCTGATATTGCTGACACTTATGCTGTATTTGGACTGCTGTTTCTAGTACAGGGGAAATGATAGTGTTACTAGCAATCATAAATCAGTGAAGTTTTGTCTATTGATGACAAGAAGACACAGAAATTTATCTTATGACCATAGAGAAGTACTAAGCCTCCTCACATCATTTTGTGGCAGAATCATCAGTGTAGCTAATTCTAGTTGTACTTTGCTGTTCTCTGCGCTGGTAATATTTCTCCAGGAATAAAGAAGGCATAGGACTTCTAAAAATAGTACAGGTTTGTCCATTGCTAGTGATTATTAGAGACAATTATCATACTAGTAGTAGCAAAGGACCTAGTTTGGGTGTAGTATGAGCATCAGCACAGTATGTTTTATGGCAGAATTACCTGTAATTCTAGTAATTTCTCTTTCTTGGTACTTTGCTTTACAATTTCTCCAGGAATAAAGTTGCTGGACACCACAAAATATTGCAGGATTCCTATTTCAAAGGACCAGCCAGTAGTTTTTGGTGTACTGGCTACACTATGACCATTACAGTGTGCCTTGTTGTGGCAGAATTACTAAAATAGTGCAGACAGATGATCACATCAGATAGCAGTACTTGTAGTATACATCAACACCCCACACTTCCTTGCAGTATTGTTCATCCATGTTCTACCATATTTTTTTGTTTTTGCAGAAATATTCATCTATTACCATGTTTGCCTTGCCATTGCACAGGTTTTTGTTTTTGCTTTGTGGTTGGACTTCTTTTAGCATGTACAAAACCCAATATTCTTCTTTTAGTAATTCATTAGATGAGGAGAAGAAGGAGGAGATGACAGCAGATAACAATAGTAACTAGTACTAGTAGTAGACATTACAGAAGAAGCACCCAGATGCACATCCACAAAATTATCAGAAAGTGATTTTTTTGGTTGGTGTGGTTGATACCATCATCAGCAAGACAACAAAAAAGTACCACTATGACTGCTTCTTCTTGTTCTGAGTTTCATATGCATGCTGCTACCAGAGAACAACTTGATTCAGAAAACACAATGCAGAGAACAACAACAAAACTTGTAGTTTTGGTATATGGAAATTTTGAAATAATTCATATTCCACTACTAGTACAAGAAATAGTAGTAGCATGGGGTATTGCTGGTAACACCAGGAGTCATACTAAAGTAGAGGGGGGGTGTCCAATGCTTTACCAAAAAGTTCTGCTGCAGTTCCTGAGAAATACTTCTGTTCTTCCATCCTTCTTGTTGCAAATAAGAAAAAAATCAGCTCCAACTTTTAAAATCTCCAACTTGTTGTAACTAATCAGCATTACTCTATGAAAAATACTGCTACTAATACTATTCACTCCTATTGTACGTAGACTGGTTTTCATGAGCATTGCTCTGAGTATGCCATTATTCTTAGTAGTACTACTACTAGTAGTTGCAGTAGCAAATGGAATGCTAGTTTAACACCAATAGAATAGTAACTACCAGTAAATTTGCTAGTATTTCCAGTGTCATTGTTTCTTGCACTGCCCAGAGGAGGCATATATAGTAGTAGTAGTAGTAGTAGTGGTGGTAGTGGTAGTACAACAAAGAAGGCACTGCAAGAAAATACTAATAACTTATGGCGAAAGTACAGTACTGCTACTAGTAGGAGGAAGTGACAGGTATTATGTGCAGCAGGGGAACTACTCCATTGATTTCTTTGGTTTGAGACATTCTTCTGAAATGATTCATATGGAATGGAATACTGATTCTTCTCCTTGATTTCTTTTCTTTGAGGACTTGTTATGCTGCTGCTTCTTGTTCTTTCCTGATCAGAATTTCAGTACTACACTCAGAAAATTGACATGGTAACACTAATTAAACTCATCAAATTGAAATGTTGACACAAGTGATCAAATATACTGACCTCAATCTGGCCAAGAAGAAGTATAATCTTCTCAAACCATTTTTTGGTACCTTCTGTGAGCACCGGCAATGATCATGCCCCTTTATCATCTCACTAGTAGAAATAGGATTGTTTGAGAGTAGTTCAGAATTCTTTCAGTTCTGCTCACATATTGGGTGGAAAGCAGCATCAGCAGCAGTTTAGTAGTAGTAGTAATTCTATTTCTAGTAGGATGCAGTGGAGCTATCAATGAAAAAATAATAACACTAATATGAATTTTTGTGCTCCCCTCTTCATCATGACATCTGGTTAAGATAGCCTTCCTGTTATGCAAAAGATTCAACTTATTACTATGCAGAACCTGGTTAATGAAGGAACCAATGCTCCTATTCCTAGCACCATTGTGCCAGTGTGAGGTAATGCCACCCTAATTCTTGCCTTTTTTGGAAAGAATTTTCAAAGTTATCATTTTCTCCAAGTGTGCTTGTTGCTTATTTTTTTTGTTCTTCTTATTTGATCCAATCCTTCATAAGCAAACTTGTTCTGCTGGCTATTCTTACTGTGAATATACCTGAAAGAACAAGAGCAACAGCAGCATAATCATACTAAAGAACTAGCAACTGTTCAACTTTGTTTTCCCCTCAATTTTTTCCCATCTCTCACAGTGTTCTTGCAAGGAGAACAAGAAGCTTCTCCTGTGGTGATCTACTACTACTACTAGGTAGTTATATTCCTAGAATATCAGATAAATTTGTTATTAAAGAGTCATACACAACAAAGGAGAAGGAGTAGGCCAAAGGAAAATATGCAATAATTAGTGGACCAATGTACTAGTTTCTGCTGACTAACACTCCTCCTCCTCAATGCCAGTACTAGAAAGTTTGAAATGAATCTCAACCCTACTGTCAAGAAGAGGAGGAAAGGATGAGGAAAGGATGAGGAAAGGAGGAAAGGAGGAAAGGAGAAACAATATCATCTGAAACAGAAACATGCCCCAGGAGTACTACTAGCAGTGGTATAAGAACAAGAAGTACTACTACTACTAGGACGAGTACTACTAGTAGTACTACTAGTATGATCAGTACAGGAACCAACATTACAGCAGACAAGAAAACTATTGAGTTATTACTAATTATAATAACTTTATTAGTATGAGAAAGAATATCTGGCTGGTGCTGGGATGCAGCACCATTCTTGTGGTGCTCCCAGCACCCTGGTGCTACAACTTCTTCTTGTTCACCCGGCCTTGTGCTACTACTAGTAACTGCTAGTAGTTTTAGTAGTAGTGCTTATAGTAGGTGTACCACCACTACTAGTAAACTTCTCCTCCTCTTCTCCTTCCTCAGCCTACTATCCACCATATACTATTTGTTGCCTTTGTTGAATCGTTTTCTTTAACAGTGGCTCAGATAACTTCTATTAATGGTTTTAAGATATATTTTTTTGGCTCGCATTATATATAATGAGAAAATTCTCATGTAATTGTTGTGCTGGTTTAGCTCAGTGGTAGAGCATTCGATTCGTAATCGAAAGGTCGGTAGTTCAATCCTGCCATCCAGCTACGTTTTTGATCATCCATTGTTGGCTTTCGCTCTGTCGCTAATCGACGGACATTACCGTACTGCAATACCCAGTACTGTTTCTACGTACACAATAGAGGACGTGGCAGTGCGTGATGGATTTGTGTCCTCGTATTCACTGTCACCTACTCAGTTCCCGAGAAAACATCTCGATAAAGTGTTGAGTTGGACATGTGCAGGAGATCACTATCTACTCGGTATTAAGCCTAACACTCCCACCAAGCTGTTGGTTGGAACTGGCATGAAGTACCGTACGAAATTTAAAAACTTGAAGTTTTTCTCTGGACTTCCATTTTCCTTTCGAGAGTGCATCTTCTTACATGGAATCCAATCGAAAGTCGCTGACGCAATGTTGTACCTGTGGTATCATGACAAGCTTTTTTGTCTATTTTATGGTTGTTTCATGCTAGAGGAAATTTGATCCAATGGATACACATGAAAGTAAATGCTCCCGAGAAAATAAAAAATTCACCACAGCTGAAAAAGCGGTATTCTGTCGAACGTTGTCCAATAATTGTTGTTGTTGAGAACATGTTTCTCTTGCGAAATGTTTCTGCAACATTATCCTTACTACAGAACCATGATTTGTACGATAGTGGAAATTAGGACCTACTGTACTCTAATAAGAGAGGAGAGCGCGCACGCTAAGAATAAGGTGGTCCTGGAGGAACGCGCACTAGTGTAGCAGGAGCGAGATCGTGGCGCTTTCGGGGTTGTCGGTTTTTTGTGGTGCTTAGCACACCAAGACGGTATGGATTCCGAAGCGTTGGTGATGCATGGAAATGTCATACTCCTTTTTGTGTGGTGCTTAGCACACCAAGACGGTATGGTTTCCAAAGCGTTGGTGATGCATGGAAATGTCATACTCCTCTTCATCAAAACAGACGCAATATAATCCTGCAGGGTATGGTTGCTGGTATCGGGATGGTACGATGGAAGGCGGTATCGCATCGGATCATTCCGTTGCCGCGTTGCTGAAATTCGTATCTACCTCCTCCGCATTGCAGGTAGCATCAATCCCGAGCAATTGCAATTTCGATCACTTGTTCCGTCCTCTTCATCGCTGCTAGGAATTTGAACATTCGTAGAAGCGGAACAAAAGATCGATGTACTGCTGCTAACTTTGAGCTGTTGTTGTTGTTGACGAATGGAGATCCGGTTCTCTCTTCGGACGTCTTTGATGATGTACTCGACCTTCGCCATGATCATATCGTCGAAATCCAAGAGTTCGTTCCACCAGCCCTCGTCGTTCCACACTAGAAACCGACCGCCATTTTTCCGGACGTCCTCAATGATGGCGAGTACCATTTTCCGTCGCTTTATTTTGACAATTTCTTGTTCTTTGTATGTGTTAATGATCAATCGACGAACGGCAGCATTTCCGGGATTGGAATTAAACGATATGCCGTGCCGGAACAACACATCGTCCAGTCTTGGGCACTCGACGATGGTGACATTGGAATTGTTCATGAAATAATTTTGTTCGATGACTTCTCTGGCATGCATCCATTGCTTCACGTACCCGGTCTTTATTGTTCCGGTCACCGATACGGGTATATGCTCTGTTGGAATGCCAAAAGCTCGTAATTTGTAGCGGACCTCAATGGATGTCCCTACGGGGTAGCCGAGAAACAATAAGACGTGAGTTGATGGAATCGGCAGAAACAAATGCGATCGTGAGGCTCTGGCATGGTGCATTGCAAATCCCGCCCGTACGCTAGGTGGTACAATATGAGTTCCACCTTTGGGATGTCATGGCGCATACTTTGTCTGCTTACCAAGATGGAACCGAACCTTAGGTCGATTGGCTTGCGTCGATCCAATAATGAGCAGGTTTCGAAAGAACCGGTAGAAGGGCCGGTCGGGTGAACAAGTATGAACGGCACTCGCTCTCACCGTAAAAACAGACGTCATGTTTAGCCGGGGAATCCCCACGGAAAGATTGAAATTTTGTTTTGGCTGGTGCGTGGGATCCAACCAGCACAGGTAAACGATGCCTCTGCGCTGCGTTTCGATGTCGTAGCCAGCCGTCCAGACCATATACATCAATAGCTTGGCTTGCATAAAAAACATGCTATCGTCCTGCAAAAATTTGTCAAGATACCACAGTGTAATGTTTGATACATTTCCCAGACGGCGGATGCAATGGATGGATGGAGTGCAAGAGCGAAGAAAACAAAGCCGAGCAAAAAATGGCAACTGAGTTTTGTTCTTGTGTTGAGCAGCAGCGCAAACATCGTTCTGTAGTTGAACACCAACAGTCCACTCCGTCCAATTTTTGTACGTTTCGTTTCGTTTCGTTTCGTTTCGTTTCGTTTCGTTTTGTTTTGTTTTGTTCTTACCCTTTCCTCTCGGCTCATTTGCTGTAGGGGTCGCTCCGAATCTCCGGTATACAAGGTCGGGTTTACCACCGCCAGAATCCTCCGGCCGCTCCGATCCCGAAACGGCAGAAACTGGCAGTGCCCCTTGCGAATGTATTGCTTTTCTTTCGCGGTAAAGTCGCTGAACAGGATGGGCCGCTCCAGGGCTTTCTCGCCAAAGATGTCGCCCGCGATCCTCAGGTAGTCGGCGGCTTTCTTCGCGGCCCAGATTGGATCGAACAGAGTGTTGCGCAGGAACCGGAGGCGAAAGTCCCGGGTGTGGACGTAGCTGTTAGGAAAGAGGACCCGTGCCCTGCGAAGGGCTTCCTTCGTGTGGAAGGGCGTGATGCGATTATCCTCGAGTGCCCGCGCCATTTGTTCCAGGGAGGCTTCCAGCAGCTCCGGGGTTTCTTCCCGTGCCAGGCAGTCCACGCCGTGGACTTCCTCCTGGATGTCGTTTCGTTCCTTGCAGGAAAGCTTCAGCAATTCTTCGGCGAGGAGGACGTCGACTTTCTTCGGGTCTTCTTTTGGTCGATCGGTGTAGTCGTCGTTGGCGCCATGCTGCTGCGCATGGTGTTGGTGACTGTAATTGTCATAATTGTTGTTGCTGTAGTGGTGAGATTGTTGCGTCGAATACATTGGCATCATCGTCGTTCTCTACCATCTGTATCGCTTTTGATAATTGCGATTGGTCTTGGTTTTGGTTGATGCTGTTTATTTCTGTTGTTGATACAATGATATTCGGTATGTTTCCTGCTGTCATACGGGCTGTTTTCTGTTTTCGTCCTTGTTCTCCTCTGCTAGAGCTTAATAGAAAAGAAATGCGTTGTATTCCACCGTAAGATTGCAGCACAAAAAATAATACATTGTATTGCGGTACGGTATGATACGGTTGTATTCATATCTCTCTTCTGAGGTGGAGGCGGTGTAACATGACAGCACGAACTCGTAACTTGCAAATATTCCAGAGTTACTGTACGGTACCGTACTCTAAACAGAGCAATCTGCCTCTCTTTTGTTCGGAACACTATAATTACTACTGCCTCCGTCCAGATAGAATTGTACACTTTGCAGTACTCAAGGTGGTTGGGGCTTCACAACAATATTCCAGTTCTTCTCACGAGCTGCAGCTGTCACAGCTGCTATGGTGTTTAGTGTATGAGGCTTTGCAATTGGGCTTATTTCAACTGAAGAGCTGCAAAGTGTACAATTGTATCTGGACGGAGGTAGTAGTCTTCATTAATCATAAGTATTACAAAGTACGAAGTACAGTATTTAATTGTACGGTACTGGTACGTACCGAAACAAATGATGCGCTATCGATAGACACCTGTCAAGGGCATACTTTGCCCTTATTCGTATGAATGTACCAAGTACCGTAATCTCAAAAGATTTATCGTACACGGAGGGCAATAGTTTATTAGGCTTATTTAAGATATTTCATTGGTCATTGTGAGGCTCTAATCATATCAAATGCCTTTTGATTCTACTACACTAAGTGGTTTTTATAATTGTAGATTTCTATTATCCCCTTCGTCGCCTATTTTCATTGTGGTTCTACTCTTTCGTACTGATTAGATACAAACAACTCCTCCAGGCGCGTTTTGAATCACGATGAACTGTGTTCACCTTTTTGCGTCGTGCGGGTTTCATTGTTTTTTGGAGACGTCATGTTATCTACCGCAATTTTTTTCTGGAGGGAAACAGAAACTGTCGTATCCTGTTTTTTGAGAACTGGTCAACTATAAAAATTACTGTACTTCGTGCTAATAGTAAAAGCAAACAATAGTTCCATAGTCTATGACGCTCAATGTCGAGTGCTGATGTGCTATCTTTGACTACGATTCCGTACTTCTACGAATGTGACAAATCTTAGTTTCACTGTAGTAGAAGTACCGGTACTCTCAAATTAATTCAGCACTCGTACGTACCCGGCGCTTTGTTGGTTTTGTTCCATGGATTTGTCATTTCGGAGGCTCGGTTTCGGTGAATCGTTCGTTTGTGCGAGTGACGAACACGAACCGTTCCAACCGTTCCAACCGTTCCTCGCTCGCTCGCTCGTCCGCTAGCACGGCGAAAAATCGAGCAGGCATTCTCTCAGCCTCTCCCGGGCAATCTCGAGTATGATCCTTCCGTCCGAGTGAAACAGGTGGCCGCAATCGGCGATGCTTTCGAACTCGGTGTTTCGCGAATCCGAGAAAAAGGCTTTCCCCTTGTCGTGGCGGCACATGATGTCGAGCTCCGGCCATATCACCAGGCGTGGGCTGTCTCCGTCGGCGTCTTTTTCGGTGTGAAAGAGTTCCTCGATGGCCTCGTCGCTGTAGTTCTCGTTGTAGTGGTTGTGGTTGTGGTTGTGGTTGTGGTCGTGGTTGTTGTTGTTGCTGCTGCTCTTCTGGCAGCTGCTGTTGTTACTTGTGTGGCCTAGACAGACACAGTCGGTGGATTCACTGGCACGATGGTTCTCGGCGCTGCTGCTTCCCGCAGTGCTGCTTCCGTTGCTATATCTTGCTTGTTGTTGTTGTTGCTGTTGGTCTTTCGCCGTCACCGGTGTGGCACCCGCACCCGCACCAGCACCAGCACCTTCCCCCATGAGCGAATCGAGGAGTTTCTTGTTGAACCCGTCGTAGGGGGTCTTTCGCTTGTGCGCCCGCAGAAAGGCTTCCATGACAAACTTGGGCAGGGGGTCTTTTTTGGTTCTCGCCCGCGTCCTCGAAGGATCCCGGCCCGTCGACAGGTCCCGCATGGACAGCTTGACGTCCTCCCGGGTACGAAAGGTGACAAAGCCCCTGCGGCCGCTGCGGATATCGTCGAGAAACCCGGGGTCCATGGTCTCCCACATGGCCGGGCTCACCAGGGCGGTCCTCTTGACCAGGTCCGGCCGCAGCAGCCGGAGGTAATAAGCGACAAAGCCGCCCATGGAGATCCCAAAGGCGTTGCAGCTGTTGTTGTTGTTGTTGCTCTCGTGGTTGCGGCCTTGGCGGTCCTCTCTGCAACTGTTCGACGCTCCACCGTTGCTTTTGCCGTTCCTGTTGCGTTTGCGCGCGAGGACGAGTTCCAGGAACTCGATGGTGGAGTCCAGCATGGCCTTCTGCGTCGGGAATTCAAAGGCGGAGGGGTCGGCCCGGGCCCGTTCCCTGTCGACGCCGTGGCCGATCTGGTCCGGGAGGAGGAGGCGGACCCTTTTTGGGATCTTCATCTTGTGGATCAGCGGAACGTAGTCCCTTCCGTTCGACAGGAGGCCGTGGCAGAACAGCAGGGTCGGGGTGTTGTTGTTGTCGTCGTCGTCGTCGTTGTTGGTTGCGCCCTCGTCCGGCATGGCCTCGCGCTCTAGATAGTTCATGCAAATGCCCGCCCGCGGCAGGTATACCTTCTTTTGAACCAGCCCGACTTTCTTCATCACCGCGTCGTTCTTGCGGTCCGCCAGTTTCAACAACTGTCCCCCCACCGCGGCCTCGATCTCCCGGCGGAGGCTTTTCATGCCAACAGACCGACCGTACCGACGATTTGTGTTTGTCTTTGTCTATGTCTTTGTGCTTGTCTATGTCTTTGTTCCCGGCCCGTTGTCGTTGCTTCCAGAGAATCGAACCGAATCAAACCGAACAAGACCGGAGCAGACCGGAACCGAAAAGACCAGCAAGTGTTGTTGCTCTTTCTTAGTACGGTACGGTAAGTTAGCTGACCTTAAGGAGTACTATTGTTATTATTTTGTGACTTCCCGTGTTTTGCTTCTGGGGAGAAGAGAAGATTGTTGCGACGAGCAACATCGGGTGTGTGATAGGCCCCCTCTGGAACAACATGGTCGAGGTACACGGTAGTTGATTTAATTTCTTTGAAATAATGGAAAAATGTATGGCCCGTGTTTTCTTCTCGTGATTTGTTTTCAGCTTCGGAACTTCTTGCAGCCGTAGATCGTACTAGTACGTACTTCTACATACGGTACCTACGATATGTTTGTTATGTTGCGAGTTTCACACTTCTTCTTGTATTTGTGAGGCTAACTCATGAGTTGCAACAATCTTGAGCGTGTTGTTTTGTACCGTACAGAAGAGCTACCAACTGCAGTGTCATATCATAAGTACGATTTGTACTCACGTTATTCATGTGGGTATGAACATATCTGTCTGGGTATGAACGTACTCATGTGGGTATGAAC